>JAVKPL010009948.1:0-39795 GCA_032173675.1 Gastrolobium villosum
TATGAACGTGGCATGTTATGATATGAAGGGGAACCGGTTCAGTAAAAAACACGCGGCAACTTGAATACGCGGCAACTTGGCTTTCTTTGGAGATCCAATCCAATTTTTCTTTTAAAAAAATATTAGAGAAATAAACCCTCCATATGTATTTCATCACTCTTTTTTTTTTTTGTACTTTTCTTTTTAATTAATTGCGCTAAAAATGAAATCTTCAATTTTCACAATAGAAGACATCATCCAACACCTAATGTAGGGAATGATATATATGATAAACACCAAAGCAATATAAAATGAGATTTAGGGCATATTTGATTAAAAAATTGGAAATAAATTAATTTTTGTATTGTATAAATTATAAAAAAAAGGTTTTCAGAAAAATGTATAATAAAAGTATCTTTTTTATATTAATTCAATTCCACCTTTGATTAAAGATAAAATAAATTTAAAGTAAACTTGGTGCTTCTTGAACTAAGGCTTTTGAGCTCATTCAACAACTATTTTTTTTTCTAAAAATAATTTAACACTTGTCTAGCATATTAAAAGTTTTTTTATTCTTTGATTGGTTACTCGTCTTTAATCAACAATTCAAAAGATCAATAATCAGTTTTTTAGAAGAAAAAAACCTAATTAAATAATTATATAATTGATGTAACACTTGACCATAATAATATAATACTGTACAAGCTTACCAAAAAATATGTATATAATACTGTACAAAAAAACAAAGCTTTTTAAGCCATTTACAAATAGGTGTATCCTGAAAAGATTGGGATTGCTAGGTAGACATTAAAATACAACGATTTGACTCAAAACCGGTTACAATAACGTATTTGTTTTGGTGTAATCTTGTTTGTTGTGGAAGGTAACATGAAATAAGAAATTCTTGAATGAGTATGTGTATATTAGGAGAAAAGGAGAAAAAATTAAGTGGAAATGTGGATAATTTTTTTCACTTTATTTTTTTTTCTTTTATTTATATTTTTATTTATGTTTCAAATTTTTCAAAGGTACCACTGAAAATCTTCTCGTATATTAGACATAATCAATCCAAAATTTCAGATAATATTAAAATATTTTTAACAGACTAAATTTTGTTTTTTTAAAAAAAATTACTATTTTAATATATTTTGAGTCTTTAACTGTTTGTTTAAAATGGACACTGTACTCATAATAAGATTATTTCATAATTCGTTCTGTAAGCCACTGAAATCCAATCACCGAGTTATTATTGAATAAAATAAACTAATAAATATCAGTTAATCATTTTCGTATAAACAAACATGCTAACTTATTTTAAAAGACACTCTTATCAATTAATTTTAGCTGAGTAGCATTTTTTTTCTAATTTTTTCTGTAAATAAAAATTCTTATCTAGAAAGATAGAAAAATTAAAATGAATTGGTTTGATTATAACTTTTTTATAAATTTAATTATGTAAATACTGAAATTCACTCATATAATATTTGAGGATTTGAACTGAATTGATCATTTTATCTTTATTAACTTAATTATATTTACCTATTTTTAGTAGGAGTAATAATATAAAATACTAAAGTGGATTCATATTTAAATGTAATCCTAACACAATCATTAAAGATAAAATTTTAATTATTCATTAATAAGTTAACAATTAACAATTAAAACGATATTTTTTTTTTGTTATATTATCTATCTAGTCAATGAAGATAAATTATCTGTAGTGAGCCCAAAACAACATTGCTTTGGAGTGAAAATCAATGTATTTTTATAATTGTAATATATTGCAGGATTATATTAGTCTTTATCATTATAATTTTTTAATTTTATAACCCAAAACGATGTCGTTTCGAGCTCACTGGAGATAAATTTATCTTCGGTGACGGGAGAAATACTTTCCCCATTATTTTATAAAACTTATCATTAAAATTATCACGGTTGATTTGTTAAACATAAATTCCTCACATCACTTGATCTTACTAAAATAAAGGGTCATGAGATATTCATTTCCACTGAATCAAGCCACATTTTTCCAAAGCAAAAGTTAAAGATTTCTTATAGTTAGTAGTTCCGTGAGAAGAATGTTATTATCCCCCACATACAAAAAAAAGAGAAGTAAAAACACAAGTGTTGAAATTTGAAGAAAAGCGGGTCCCACATTCCCTTCTCTTTGCCTTCGGTCTCCAAATCTATATAAAGCAGTTGCATTCGCATTCATTTAGCTCAACCCACCCATCAAAACCAACACACTTCACCTTGCCAAAGTCGTGTAATAAAAGAACCTATCTCTTTCTCAAAAAGCACCACTGTTGCTAAGATAAGTTGTTTTCTCTTTGTCCCTCTATCCTTTTAAGTTTCCAATGTATAAAGGAGAGTGAAGCTTTAAGAATTACATAGCAGGTCATGGGTGGTTCTAGAGTTTTAAAGATGGAGAGTTTAATGAGATCAATGTTATTATTATTACTTTTATGGGTTTGTGCTGTCACAGCCTCTGTGAGTTATGATCACAAAGCCCTTTTGATTAATGGGCAGAGAAGAATTTTGATCTCTGGTTCCATCCATTATCCAAGAAGCACACCTGAGGTACTCATTCCACTTCCACTCTTACTTACATGCTTCATCAAATTCTGTTTTTTCATTCATGCATGCACCAAAGTGTTAATTCATTTCTTATTGCAGATGTGGCCAGGCCTAATTCAAAAGGCCAAAGATGGAGGCCTTGATGTTATTCAGACCTATGTGTTTTGGAATGGACATGAGCCTTCTCCTGGAAAAGTAATGCAAATTTAAAAAATATATATATATATATATATATATATGGGCAGGATATTCTTACGGCGGTGTAAGAGTTAGAAGTTTTACCCTCGATCTTGATCATTGATCCACTTGTATCCAATGGCTCACGTTACTAAAAAAATTAAAGCTCTTAGATAAAAGTGGGATCAACGGACAAGATTGAGAATGTAACTTATACGGGTGTAAAATGATCCTGAACTATATATATATATATATTCCTTAGTTTTTATTTATTTTTGTTGGGGTGTTTCCATCCTTTGTTGTTAAAAGTTTAAAAGAAGACTCATATTCATGTTTTATGTAACGTTGAAAATTTTTCAGTATTATTTCGAAGAGAGGTTTGACTTGGTTAAGTTCATCAAGTTGGTTCAGCAAGCTGGCCTTTATGTTCATCTCCGTATTGGTCCCTATGTTTGTGCTGAATGGAATTTTGGGTAATGATTTTAATGATGTACATCTTAACGTTCTTATGCTTTTGTTATATGAAGTGAGAAAAGAAAAATAATTCTTAGAAACCACTCAAAGGTCACATGCTCTGTTTTTTCTCTGTTTTTCAATTCAGGGGATTTCCTGTGTGGCTCAAGTATGTTCCTGGTATTGCTTTCAGAACAGACAATGAGCCCTTCAAGGTTGGACTTTTCAATTTGGAGAAATAGAGCATCGTTAGGTCTAATAATTCATTTATTATTGATTGATTAAAAAATTTAATGAATGCTCTAACCAATAGTCCAATTTTGTCATTATGTGTGTAGGCGGCAATGCAAAAATTCACCGGGAAGATTGTCAGTGTGATGAAGTCAGAGAAGTTGTTTCAAAGTCAGGGTGGTCCAATAATTATGTCTCAGGTAAAAATATTGTATTTTTATTTTTTTTGGGTGATAAAAAAATGGTATTTAAATAATAACTTAACGTTTCTATAACGAATTATATATATTTAAAAATGGTCCAATTTTTTAGTATAAAGTTTATGCAGCCAATTAAAATAATGATGATGCTTAATTTAGTGTTAAATAAAAAGGGTTTTATAAGAATTATGTCGTAGGAAAAGTGATTCTGTTTTATAGAGATTCATTTTGCATGCAGGAGTTTTTTATTTTATTTTTGCTGCGGGTCCCACTAAATGTTATGTGTAGGAAAAATGTTATAATCATGTTAAATGATAATTGATAAACCCAAATAAAAAATATCTAATTGAATTGACAGGTAGAGAACGAGTATGGACCAGTGGAATGGGAAATTGGTGCTCCTGGAAAATCTTATACAAAATGGGCTGCTCAAATGGCCGTTGGTCTAAATACCGGTGTTCCTTGGGTTATGTGCAAGCAAGAAGATGCACCTGATCCCGTTGTAAGTTAATTCGCCCTTTTCTCTTGCTAAGCGTTTGTGTGTGTGTGTGTTGCTGTCTTTTTTTTTGGCATAAAATTCTTATTTTAAACCAATATAGCGGTTTGTTTTTCTCATGTTACATGAGAAAATAAACTCTTCCTACGCATACTATAAAAAGGTTTGTCCCCATTCTCTTGTTTTTTGCTTTTTTTAAATTGACGGGTCCTACATTTGATGTATCTATAATATGAGATTACAATCTCCTATAACATAATATTTATTTTTCCCATAAATTTATGTGATCCATGGATATATATGGTGGTTGGGTTTTCAATAGTGTTTTTGCTTTCTTTGATTGGGCTGTTGTTTGTTGCTTTTAACTATATGATAATATTTTGCTGTTCTCTTATATCTTACAAGCCCATTTGACCCTTTTGTCCGTTTTTATCGTCCTTTATTTGGTGGAAGGTGCTGTGGCTTATCTCAGCAGTTCTATTTCTATAATTGCAGTGATTGGTGTGCTTTTGTCTCTTTCACTTTTCTTTTCAAAAGAAAAAGAATATTTTAGAAAGTGCCAAATTTTGGTTTCAATTCAATGTTTCATGAGGGAAAAGCGTGTGTTTTCATAAGCAAAGTGATTTTTCTCCCTTGCATCCTTCTCTTTCTCATCTGTATTTACTGACTGTGCTATAGATTGACACTTGCAATGGGTTCTACTGTGAGAATTTCACTCCCAACAAGAACTACAAGCCCAAAATATGGACTGAGAATTGGACAGGCTGGTAAGTTATACAAATGCTACCTTGTAAGCTGAAAATATTTTTCCCCCCTATATTGAGTTTTATGTTTCCCATTCTGTAGGTACACTGATTTTGGGGGTGCAAGCCCTCATAGACCTGCAGAAGACATGGCATTCTCAGTTGCCAGATTTGTACAGAATCGTGGTTCATTTGTTAACTACTATATGGTATGTTGGTCCTCTTCACATATGATTTATCCATGGCATGGTGAATACTTGTGTGCTATATAAATTCATGTTCCAGAAACTTTGATTTGAGTCTAATCACTAATGTCTCATTTTTTTGAGTCCAGTACCATGGAGGAACTAACTTTGGCCGGACATCTGGCGGCCGCTTCATTGCCACTAGCTATGACTATGATGCTCCCATTGATGAATATGGTAAGCAGTGTAAAGTTTAAATTGTTTACATGCTTTGGATGATGACAATTACACACAATTAAAGCTCTTGAAAACATAATGAAGCTTTTGGCTAAGAGCCGACGTAGTTCAAATACTCACTTCATGAGTGTCTGGGGAAGGGAATACTCTAGGCAGTCTTTCCCTTGCTTTTTGCAGAGAGACTGATTCTAACCCGCTACCTGACACACCACGGCAAGCAAACTTACCGCTGAGTCAAGCCGGCCCTTCATAATGAAGCTTTTGGCTAGAGAAAAATAATTTTTTTTTTTTTTCACAGCAAAATGCACATTTTTACTTTAGGCATAGGTAAAGCTGAGATACACTTTCACATTAGCCTGACTCAAGCTTGTTCATCTATACCAGGACTTGTAAATGAACCAAAATGGGGTCATTTGAGAGATTTGCATAAAGCAATAAAACAATGTGAGCCGGCTTTAGTGTCCGTGGATCCCACAGTGTCATGGCCTGGAAAAAACCTTGAGGTAAAGTCCCTAAGCTGTTTTTGTGATTAAAACCAACATAATTGCCTATGTTGAAAATTCATTTGATTCCTTTTGTTGATACAATCTTAGGTACATGTGTACAAGACAAAGTCTGGTGCTTGTGCTGCATTCCTTGCAAATTATGACACCATATCTTCCGCAAAAGTTACATTTGGAAAAGGGCAATACGACCTACCACCTTGGTCTATCAGTATTCTTCCTGACTGCAAAACTGCAGTTTTCAACACTGCAAGGGTAACACAAGATTCCTGACTATGTTAAATAATTTTTGCAATTTTATTTTTGCATAATAGATTTAATGTATGGTGAAATTATTTATACAGAAATCATTTTGTTAGTGATATCTTTGAGAAATTTGAGTTATAGCGTTTTCAGTAGAAATCGTATTGTTCTGCGCAAGGCAGAGATGTCTTACCAGAGGTTAGATGATTGATGTTGGCTCTGATGCTTTCTCTCTAGATACCTATGAATTAGGCATCTTGGGGGTAGCGAATCACTACACACTTGTATGACGGCGTTAGCCAGAGGGTGTGTGTGTGCGCTGAGTGGTTGCATAAAATAGGGTTTAGAAAAGATCCTCATACCTGCGGTCTTTAGCTCTATTTATAGTGCTTTACCTGGGCTTGTGTTTTTTGGGCCTCCCGTGGATGTGGGCCTTACTCAGGTCCATAACACGTATGTATGTACGATGTTAAGATTTTTTGTAGTGTGAATATTCATAATTCATTTATTTAACAATTTTATGCAGGTTGGTGCCCAGAGTTGGAAGAAAAAGATGACTCCTGTAAACAGTGCATTTGCTTGGCAGTCATACAATGAAGAACCTGCATCCTCCAGTGAAGCTGATTCAATCACAGCACATGCACTTTGGGAGCAGGTCAAAGTGACCAGGGATTCTTCAGATTATTTGTGGTATATGACAGAGTAAGCATCTTTCAACTTATCAAACTTCTTAAAGACAAGTATTTA
The DNA here is from genome assembly GCA_032173675.1 of Gastrolobium villosum. Lineage (NCBI taxonomy): Eukaryota > Viridiplantae > Streptophyta > Magnoliopsida > Fabales > Fabaceae > Gastrolobium > Gastrolobium villosum. Next base: position 6,772 of record JAVKPL010009948.1, read on the forward strand.
AAATGTTAATCTCTTGATACTTAGTCTATCCTCTCTCCATCTGATCAATATTTATATTCCTTGTTCAGTGTCAACATTAATGCTAATGAAGGTTTTATAAAGAATGGACAATCTCTTCTTCTTACCGCAATGTCAGCTGGTGATGTTCTGCATGTTTTTGTTAATGGTCAATTTTCAGGTGAATAAAACTATTATGCCTCTTTTAATTAGCATTTTTCTATTACAAACTCCAGTTTTACATATCCATTTCCTGTATGTATGCAGGAACTGTGTATGGGGGATTGGATAATCCTAAATTAACATTTAGTGGCAATGTGAAGCTAAGGGTTGGCAATAACAAGATTTCTTTACTTAGTGTTGCTGTTGGTCTCCCGGTTAGTTCTCTCTTTCTGATATCAATGTTTTATGTAACATTTATAACTTGCTGATAAGTAATATCTTGATTTTAAATTTTATTTTGTGTTCAATTAATACCAGAATGTTGGCACGCACTTTGAAACATGGAATACTGGGGTGTTAGGCCCAGTCACACTGAAGGGTCTAAATGAGGGAACACGAGACTTGTCTCGGCAGAAATGGTCTTACAAGGTTTGTTATCTAGTATATTTCATTGCTTACTAACAACATTTAAAGGTTTTATAATAATGATGGGTTTATATAGCCCAAAATTAACATTAATTCAACTAATAAATTAATAAATATTGAGGTGGAGACTAGTCAATGAGATAGTAATTATTAATATATGTCGAAACTTGATCACTAATGAAACAAAAATTCTAAGAAAACATAAACATCTGGGTCATTCTAGGATAAATAAGAATGCATAATATCATTGAAGATTGAAAATGTGGATGAAATTAGCCTGTGTAGGCACTGAGAAAAAGAAGAATATGTACATTGTTTAGTGTAAAATCATCCAAAAGAATCAAAAGAAGAAAGAATTATTTATTTATGTACTTTTTATTTTGTAAAGGTGCAGTAGTAATGATCAACACATTTGTATGTTATTGGGTAGGTTGGACTGAAAGGTGAAACCTTGAGCCTTCATACCTTAAGTGGGAGTAACTCTGTTGAGTGGACACAAGGATCATTATTGGCTAGAAAACAACCTTTGACATGGTACAAGGTAAGAATAAATTTTGTACAGATGTTTCCTTTCTATCACTGTTATAGATTATCACCTGTATCTGTATGAATTCTGAGTTATTTTATGCTTCAATGTTGTTAGACGACTTTTAACGCACCAGCTGGCAACGATCCATTGGCCCTAGATATGAGTAGCATGGGAAAGGGTGAAGTATGGATAAATGGTCAGAGCATTGGTCGCCATTGGCCTGGATATATAGCACATGGTAGTTGTGGTGGTTGTAATTATGCTGGAACTTACACTGATAAAAAATGCAGGACAAATTGTGGAGAACCTTCTCAGAGATGGTAAGATCTCATACAACTTTATGTCACAACAGTAATGATGTAAACACTTGAATATCATGAGTGCCTAATTTTTCCTTTGGACAGGTATCATGTTCCTCTCTCATGGCTGAACCCAAGTGGGAACTCCTTGGTTGTGTTGGAAGAATGGGGAGGTGATCCTAGTGGAATTTCTTTGGTCAAAAGAACTTGAAGTGTGCTTATATGATGCTCCTAATAGGTTATTCCAACTATTCCATTTCTTTTAGTGTTGTGCTTTGTTAATAGCTTCATTCCAAGATATTCCTAATAAATCCTCGGCTAGAAGCCTTTGGATATCTGCTGAATCTCAGGAAGAAGATTAACTAGTTTTTCTTGAAGGCCTCATGTAACTTTGTAGTCCCTCGATGTTCTTATGTTTTCCAATCTATCTTAGTTATTAAAATATGGGAAAAATGTTTCTGTAGTTACTGCAGATAAGTTATCTGCATTTATTCTCAAAACGACGTTGTTTAGGTATTGAAATCTTAAAAAATTATAAATATAAAGACCATTATAACCCTGAAATAAATTAAAATTACAAAAACACCATGATTTCCGCCCAAAACGACGTTGTATTGGGCTTACTGCAGATAACTTATCTGCATATAAAACGAACCCTATTAATATTCGTGATATTCATATTTTCCTCAGCCTTTATTTCTATCATATCTCTTGTTTTCTCTATTTCCTCAACTATTATGGCAGCAACATGCAGAAATTACTACATATAGATCATTTGGCATTGAAAAATTTCCAGTCTTTTATGTTCTGATTATCTCTAAAATGTTGTTATGCATCACTGTGTCATTCTTATTAACAATTTCTTCTGCTGGTCTTTTTGCAGAACTGTATTGGCAAGCAATATTTACCTTATTACTCATCTATAGGAAATGCAAAGAAGCTCTCGGTTGAGTTCCTATGCAGCTAGGATTCTGTGATACAGCAATTTACCAAATAAATGTGGTTCATATCTTACTAGGTTCAATATAAAAAGTATTTGAAGTTCAACATTGATGCTACATCTCTTCTGGTAGTTCAAGTTTACACCAAAAAATTGCAAAGGCCTAATCATGCACCCCTTGGCCAAAAGCAAACGAATATAAAAGAAATTGGATGCAAAGATGCTGTGTACTGTACATAGTCAAGCTATTTCGCTCAAAATTTCTCCATACATTACAGGACTTTTAGCAATGAAAGTTGAGCCCTTACACTTTGTTATATAAAGGAAAAGAGTTGGACACGCGAAATGTGTTCCATTTTGCAAGAAATAAATGTATTTTTTTTCTATTAAAAATATTATGTATGAACAAATTGAAAGTAATAAAAGTTGCTTCTAAGTGGCATCTGGATGAATTTTTGTTATTATTTTTCGTTTGTGAATGTGCAAAATTATATTTTTGTTTAAACGGAAAGGTATAAGACGCTTCAACAAATCTTAAAGATATTCAGGAAAGGGATCCTCACTAGTAACACTATCATTCTATTGGAGTGAGATTGATACACAATTTTTATTATAAAGGTGCCTACAGTGATTGATTATGAGGTCCACAAGTTACATTAAAAGTTATTTATGTATTTTTATTTCTCTAATCACTTGCTATTTTCACATTAGGACGAGTTTTGTATCACATAACAAGGAACAATAGAAAATTGTATCTTTAATTTCAAGAACAGGGTACAAAAGCTTATAATGTCAGGATAATTGTGTGCCTATCAAATTTTCATCTAGCAATTGAGCCTGTTTTTGTATAGCTAATTCATTGCCTTTGGTTTTTTTTAATTGTAATAGACAAAGCCTAATGTAATAAAGCATTTCACAGGTATGGGCCGGTCTGGGTAAGATTCGACCCAACCAAACTTGGACACATGTGTGATTTGACTTGGACCCAAATTATTAGCATAGAATCTGACCCGACCCAGCCAGCAAACTAATAAAAAGGGGCTTTTTGACCCTTATGGCCCTTATTTAATAAATAATTACCAATTTGACCCTCATTTTAAACTAATACGAAAATTTAACCTCTCCCACAAACATAACACCAATCTGCCCCTGTTTGACCGTTGGGTAAAAAATTTCAAAATCTACCCGGGTAAGTGAGTGTGTACCCGGGTAGGAAGTGTGGTCAACGGTCAAACAGGGGCAGATTGGTGTTATGTTTGTGGGAGAGGTTAAATTTTCGTATTAGTTTAAAATGAGGGTCAAATTGGTAATTATTTATTAAATAAGGGCCATAAGGGTCAAAAAGCCAATAAAAAAGAGTATCATATTTAGTAGACACCTCATTATCCTCTGCACTGTCATATAAATCAGTAGACACCCCATTAACTTCTGCATTGTCATATTCAGCAGAAAATACCCCATTATCCTCACCTACTTGCACACCACATTCTAACCCATCCTTCCCTTGTGCAGGTGCTATAATATGAGTACTTGAAATGCAATCTTCAAACTAAAAATGTATCTCATTCTCATTAGCTAAGGTAGCTTCACACATGGCATTGATATCAGAATCTTTACTAAGAGATTTTAGACCTTGCTCTAAATCAGGCTCATCGGGTTTTAGCCACAGCATCCTTCTACATTTTTCATACCCAAATCCCTTAAAAAAAGTGTCTAGGTCACACAAGTTTACAAAATCAACATCCATCTCAGGCAACTCATCAACCCTACCATTTACATAGGTAAGCATTCTAATCAACTCTACCATTTACATAGGTAAGCACCCTATCAGGATTTCTCAATAACAAACTCTGAGGATGATACACAATAACTATATATTCAACCATATGTAATTGATACATAATTGACATCCTTTAATCGAATGAATTCAAAACAAAAGACCATCAAGCAATTATTTTACAATAACACATGCATAATGCAATTAATCTAAAATGTGCAAATAAACGGACAAACATATCTTTTTCATTTTGCAATTAATTTACCCAGCACTTGGCTCCACAATTCACTAAAATTTGCAAGGACTTTACTTAAACAGGGACCACATAAAAAATGCTTTTAATTTTTGTAAACCCTAAACTTTAGTAGGGACCGCATTTGGGAGACAACATGGACCACTGAATCTACATTACACAACCATTGTAGAGGGTGCTCTGTCCTTAAGACAGAGATGTCCAGCCTAGTTAGATTGATGAATTGATCTGGATCTAATGCTCTCTCTATTCTGTCCTTAAGACAGAGATGTCCAGCCCAGTTAGGCTGATGAATTGATCTGGATCTAATGCTCTCTCAGGAATATCTATAGTGTAGATACCCTTGAGTTTAGCTGATCGCTATACATCAAATGGAGTGTGTGAGCATAGTGGTGATCGTATGTTAGAATAGAATATATCTTTACCTCTGAGTCGTATTCATATTTATAAGGGTCGCTGACAAGGTGAGTATCTGGACCTAAGCTGTCATGACGAGGCAGTCATTATAGCTGGTTGGCCGTTATCGCGTGGTAACGTATCATGGGTTAAATGTCCTTGATGGCGATCCGTTTCGCTGTCTCCGGGTTGCCCCTTGTCGGGTTGTCTAAATGGGCTGATTATACGGGCCCTTCATACAGGTCCATAACAGAGGGGACATATACAACAGATTTTTTCGGGAAATAAACAAACAGTTAGAACACTTATCTTAGAACGAATTAAAGTATCAAGGTCTTCTCGTACTACACCAAGCGCATCAAATCCAAGTCCTTGCAAGTGGAGATGTGCTTTCAATGCAAAGAGAAAAATGGGATGCGGTCTCAATGGGGAAAGCAAATGAAAGCTGAGGAATAGAGACGGTTGCTCACAAGAAAGGAGAAGGGAAATCTAGAGTATTTCTCCCCAAACGACGTCATAAGCTGAATATCAAATACGACATCATCTTATGTCCTACGTGGAATGTGAATCAGTCAATTAACGTTCGAGAGCTTCACTTACCAAACACTTGGCTCCACAATTCACTAAAATTTGCAAGGACTTTACTCAAACAGGGACCACAAAAAAAAAGCTTTTAATTTTTGTAAACCCTAAACTTTAGTAGGGACCGCATTTGGGAGACAACATGGACCACTGAATCTACATTACACAACCATTGTAGAGGGGAAACATACAACAGATTTTTTCGGGAAATAAACAAACAGTTAGAACACTTACCTTAGAACGAATTAAAGTATCAAGGTCTTCTCGTACTACGCCAAGCGCCTCAAATCCAAGTCCTTGCAAGTGGAGATGTGCTTTCAATGCAAAGAGAAAAAATGGGATGCGGTCTCGACAGGGAAAGCAAATTAAAACTAAGAATAGAGACGGTTACTCACAAGAAAGGAGAAGGGAAATCTGGAGTATTTCTCCCCAAACGACGTCGTAAGCTGAATACCGAATACGACATCATCTTATGTCCTACGTGGAATGTAAATCAGTCAATTAATGTTCGAGAGCTTCACTTATGAAAGGACTAAAGTGAGTCTACTTTGAATTTCAAAGAAACGGCGAGTCGACTTTTTTTCTAAATGATTAAAGTGGGTCCAGTGAAATTTGTTGAAGACCAAAAGGAACTTAACTCAATAAAAAAATAGCCGCTGATCTGTTATGCATCTATTTTTTTTTTAAAAAAAAGAATTTTATTTTGTTCTTTTTTTAACTAACTCCCTTGTCCTATAATAATAAGAAAAAAACCTGTTAAATTCAAATGACTACAGTGGCCTATATAGGACCAAAACTTTAGATAATAACTAATAAGTATAGGGCACATTGATTATTTTTGAATTTAGATAAAATTTAAAAATATAAGTTAAAGAAATAATATTTAAAATTATAAACAAGTTATTATAATTAATTAAAATAATAGAAATTTAAAATGAAAAATTAGGGTAACGTATGGCGTCCTTAATTTTTTTTTCAAGAGCCTATTAAAACAAAAAGCTTTAAGATATTTTAGTGTATTTTAAATGGGAAATGTACTTCTGTTATTATTGCAGAACAAAATTTTTGCAGGAACACACATAAAAACAGAATATGTCGACGGATTTTTTTTTTTTTAAGAATAGGTGGGTCTCGTTTTTTTTTTTTTATATCTGCTGCACCAGAAAAGTGGTGTAGCGATAATAGAAGAAAGGCACCCATTTTAAATTAGGAAACAATATTTTTCATTTTAAATGACATAATTTTATCACATTTTAGATGAAATAACATTATTTTTGTGCATGATTAATGATTTTTTACATTCTCTTTCTTTCACTTTCTCTCTTTTCTTAATTTTATGGAGGAGAAAGCATATAAAAAGTATCATGCACCAAAATGACTCGTTTAATCAAAAACGATACAAAGTTTTATAATTTAAAATGATAAATATTTATTCATTTAAATTAATATGTAAAGATGAATTACGAAAAAAACTTATCATCATGATAGCGGAACTCATTTACAGTGTCACGTACCAATACGGATAATAAATATATCATCGGTAGTAAAAAAAAAAAAAAAAAAAATCCTTTACCTTGGCGCTGACATAATAGTATAATATACACGTGTCTTTTATTTTTTAATGTCTAAATAGTATACCCATATACATAGCAAAATGTACAACTTTTTAATACCATGATAGCACTCAATATTTCTCCTACTCAGCCCAAAGGTTTTATGCGTGCAGAGTCGAATTGACTTTTTATTGGCCTGTTTTAAATGTTAGCTAACCCAATCCATGAATCCACAATCCAGTTCATTTATGATCAATCCATTGCGGGCTAGCTGATACTGATTAAGTTAGTTTATTTACTCATTTATAATATTAAGAAATAATATGAGTTAATTAAAGTCAATATCATCAAAGATAACATGAAAATTATTGTAATTATTGACAATATATATAATGGGTTTACTTTTTCTTCAATTACGGTAGATAAGTTATCTGCAGTAAACTCAATACGACGTCGTTTCGGAGCGAAAATTATTGTGTTTTTGTAATTTTAATTTATTTAAGGATTATTATAGTCTTTATAATTATAATATTTTAATCTTTCAATACCAAAATGACGTCATTTTGGAAGTATCTGCATTAACTGCAGAAATATTTTTCTGATATATAATATTTAAATATATATATATATATATATATAAATGGGAAATGTACTTATATAGTGTAACTTATACTGGTGTAAAATGATCCTAACTCATATATATAATATTATAAAATATTAATTTATGGATCACTTGAATTTTGTAACCGTTGGCATTAATAAGGCAATATCCCCCATTTATGATTTCTTAACTACAACATTAATGGAGTAGTAAATCTCTCATTTACTTCCAAATTTGAGAAATTTACATATAGATTAAATATATGTAAACTTAATAGATTACTTTCACAAGGTGGAGCGAATTAATTATGTGGAAGGATATCTATACTTTTTTTTTTTCCTTTGCCAAGTTTTTTTTTTTTTTTTTTTTTTTGGAAAAGCTTTTTCTTGGCCAAAGGTGTTTAATGAGATAGTGTTTGTAATGTTTTGATTGTGCATGTCATGTACTCTCTTTCCTTGATAATTTCTTCCCATTGAGTTTTTCTAACAAGATTTTAAGGAGACATGAACTTAGCGCGTTGTAAATGAATGTTACCAATTCAATTAAATGAACATTATTACAATTTATTATGGAAGAAGATTACGAGATATCCATAATGAAAAATTATAAGTATTGCTCTTCTTTTGTAGCTCCATTAATAGCTATATGCATTAATTGAGGGGATCTATTTTTCTTTACCAAACTTTTATCTCATCAAATTTTTCTTGGAAATATTTTTCATGAATCAGTCTATATTAGCATATAAAAGGTGGTATATTAACTATAAAATTGTACTCTTTTATGTCATTTTGTCATGTAACACGTCTTTTCACACACACATATATATTGTTGGGACCAAACACAAACAAATACTCAATCTTAAAATATGAAAGAAAAAGGAGACACGAATTTACCCTGATTCACCTAATGGGGGCTATGTTCAGTAATATTCACTATATTCTTCTCACTACACTTGTTACAACACTGTAGTTATAAGGAGAATATAAATAGGTATAGATACCTTAAGTAACAATAGCTATTAATGATCCAGGCCCAAACTACTAGAAAAGAAAAACATAAGATTATGTTATAAAAAAACATAAAATTAGCTAGAGGCTCACAACAATATAAGGCCTCCGCGATACCCTGTTGGTTTTCTTTGCCTCTCATCAACAAGAGTCGTCATCTGAATGTGAAATATATGTTATACCCAACATATATAATCAGAATTATTTTACACTCATTTAAGATATATTTTTAATCTTGGTCATTAATCCAATTCATATCTAAATGTTTTGATTTTTTAAATATATGAGTAGTTAGATACAAATATATAAATAAACTATTGGATGTAAAACTTCTTCTCTTTATACTAGTATAAGAATAACATGCTCTATATCCACACACAAAAAAAAAAGAATAACATGCTCGATAAAGACACTAAATTATCCCACATAAAAGATTAAAAACTCATTGCAAACCTCATTTTTCTGTCCTATTGCAATTATTTATTAGGGATAATGGACTCTCATGGAGATAGTAATCTCCTATCACATACACAATCTTAATGGATGTCACACTTAAAAAAAAAGGAAAAAAGAAAAGAAAATGAATGCACAAATCTCTATAAGTGTGTGGCATGGCAGATACTTTTTTATGCAACATGAGAAAAATATTGCCCTATTTATTACTATGTAATGATATTGTTCTAAATTATAAGATATATGACATTTTTATTCTTTGTCATTATATAATATAAGAATACTTTCCTTAATATATATTGGCTTGTCATTTCTCAAGTCGCTTGAGATAACTTTATCTCTAGCTACTAAATTATAACCGTACAAAGATGTATCAATGGTGATAGATGAAGAGAGAGAAAAAGGGAATTATAACCATTCAAAGGTGAATTAATTAATAAAAGAAAATAAATAAATAAAATGACGTAGTTTTGGGATAAAAAGAGATAAATATATCTCAAGTTGTTTGATAAATATTTCTCTCTCTCTATGTATATATATGTGTGTGTGTGTGGAAAAATATTTATTATTTTAAATTACATAACTTTATGTCAGCTCTAATAAAACTACGCCGTTTTGGTGTGTTTTTGCATTCTCTTTCCTTCACTCCCCCACCCCCCTAATTTTATAAATAAGGAAAAATGTAAAAAAATACCAAAAACACACTAAAATGATGTAACTTCATTAAAAATGACACAAAATTATATCATTTAAAATGATAAACGCTTAACCGATATATATATATATATATATATATATATATAAGATTCATTTTTTCTGCAGTCAATGTAGATAAGTTATTTTCATGAGCCCAAACGATTTCATTTTGGGACAGAAATTAATGTATTTTTGTAATTATAATTTATTTAAGAGTTATAATAGTATTTCTTATTATAATTTTTTAATTCAAAATGACATCATTTTTGAAGTGAATGTAGATAATTAAAGCCATATATATATATGTCAGGATCATTTATCTACATTCACTATAGAAACATTAAAGCCATATATATATATATATATATATATATATATATATATATATATATATATGTCAGGATCATTTTACAGTAGTATAAGTTACACTCTTAATCTTGTTCGTTGATCTCACTTATATCTAATGGCTCAAATTTTTTGGGAATATGGGCCATTAGATATAAGTGGATCATGGTCAAGATTGAATGTAAAACTTCTACCTTCTATATCAGTGTAAGAATATCATTTTCCTATATATATATATATATATATATATATATATATATATATATATATATATATGCGCCAGACAAATTGATTTAGCATGCAATTCAATGGGAAGATTAATCATGTTATTACATATATTCAAATAAGATAGGTTATATTAAGGAATGTAAATGCATCAAATGGCTTAACAGAAGTCTAGGATCCAATTTAAATCGGGCCATTTTCAATCTATTATATATAGTCAAATAGAACAGATTCAGAATTTTTTACAAAAATATATATTTAAATAGTAGACCACATGTTGTCTTTTATATGCTAGACCTATAAATCTATAGATCAGTCTATAGGAAGCATATATTTATTTTAAATAAAATTATTATTTTAATGATCTTAAATAATAAAGTAATGTTTTTTAATTTTTTTTAATTATTAAATGCCTAATGGCTAATAATAGACTTAGGCCCCGTTTGGCATCCTTTTTTTTTTTTCAATCCCAAGGAAAACATGCTATGACAAAAATGAATCATGTGTTTGGTTTGCAGAAAAGGAAAAACTTCCAGAATTCAAAGTTATCTCGGCAAAGTTTGTTGTGTGTAATGTACGATACATAAAGCAAATCTGAAACTCCATAGATAAGATGGATCTTTTGGTCTCAGGGAAATAAAAATTGAGGCGCGAGAATATTGACGAAATTAGACTTCAGTAAGATGGAACAATAACATCTCATAGCGAACCCTTTTCATTGTCTACAAAAATAACGTAAACTCGAGGTTAATTTCGTAAAATAACATCTCTTTCCCATTAATATTTCACAACCAACCAAACACACATTCAGTAAAATTAATCATAAATTCCTGGAAAAATTTTACCATACCAAACACCTTTTATTAATATTTCAGAAAATATATATTTCTCACTACATTCCGTTAATAATTATTTCTCGGATTTAAAAGAACTTCTTCTCAACCAAACGTTCCTTTAAAATATTTTATATAAATCTAACATAGTTAAACACAGAGCCACTCGCAGCCATATACACCCCTGGCGGTGAGCCATTCCTACAGACATAGATTGATCGTTTGTTTGTGTATTTGTTAGAAGTTAGAACGCAATTGTGATTGGGGCCACACACAGTCACAGATAGCAAACAAGGAAGAGATGGGATAGAGCGCCCGGAAACATCAAGAACAAGGGTCCTGCTAGTTGGTCACGTGTCTCATCTGTCTTTATACATTTGTCCTGTCCTGTCATATCCCAGATTTTTCTCATTTTTCATTACAAACAAAGTCCTGTCCTGTGCCATCTCTATATATTTATCGTACTGTGTCATTTCAGAACCTAAAAAAGTTACAAGAAATTAATCTGCCATGCGTCTATATATAAATTCTGAAGTGTCTGAGCTACAGCATAGAAAATGAGAGAAATTAATTTTAATCATTCATATACAAAAAATCTGTATTTTTTTTATAGTTATCGGTTTATCAATTATTCAATTAATTAGAGGGAAATCATATTCTCCTGCTACATAAGAGAAAAACTTTTTCCTGCACAAATTCATTTTCCATGTCAATTAATTTTTCTTTTCTTTTTTAATATAAAATATGGGATCCACATTTAACCTATATCTACTTTTTTTTTCTCTCTCTTATTTTCTTACAACATGAGAAAACATGAGCCCTTAATTATATTCCCACATTATCAAATAAACACATTACGGGGATGACTCTCCGTCTCTCCGGTGACTAGAGGTGGCAAAGCGGACTCGGCTCGGCGGGCCAACCCGCCCCACCAGCTAAACGGGGCGAGGCGGACTCATTTTTTGGCAGGTTGATGGCGGGCATAGGCGGGCCGAGGCGGGTCAGTGTAAAATAGGCTCGGGCTGGCGGGCCAACCCGCCTAACCCGCCAAACGGGGCGGGGCTGGTTAAGTTTTTCAAACCACTTTCAAAAATGGGGCGGGACGGACTGACTCAATTTTTGGCGGGGTGGGGCGGGCCGCCCACTTTGCCACTTTTACCGATGACTTCTTAACTATCTTCCCGCCTCTTCTTTTTTTAGTAAATAATCTTCCCGTTTCTCTTGCGGCTTTCTTCATCTATATTATATAGATTGTCACACTTCAACAAATAAATTGATAAAAATCATATTTTACATAAACTTATCAAAGGAATCAATATTTTTTCTATCACAAGAGATAAAATTATTTTCTATAATTCCAGAATAATAAAATAATATTATTTTGGGATTAGAGAAAAAAATGAGAAACATTTTTTTCTTTATTAAATAACATAAAAGTATTAAATTTTAGACACACACACCCCCGCGCGCGCGCGTGTGTGTGTGTGTGTGTGAACATTATTAGTAATGTTACGCTCAGCCACTTGCAGGATCAATGAGAAACTTTACAAGAGGGCACCTATTTCGGAATTGTTCAAATCAAGCATGCTTAACTATAGAGTTATTAAGTTATGGGCTACTAAAAGAGGTGCATTTTGTCAGTATATGTAGCAAAATATTAATTCCTTTAATCTATCCTTAAATGTACAGTCTCATATCTGCACAGTCTTTGAATCTCTCTCTTTCAAGTGTTGATTCGTTTTATTCATATACCCCTCCCACTGGAAGCCTACCAATAGCCGCACTTTCTTCATGCCTCATCTCTTTTGTACTGGTGATCACTCCCCTCCCTAGTTAGTGTGATCAATAACTGTTCCCACAAATCAACACAATATTTTTCAACGTGCTCTATCCTCACTTACACACTTCCTGATAAACTTTACAGAAGGTCACCAATCACAGAATTGCTCTAAGTCAAGCACGCTTAATTATGGAGTTCTTTAAGTTATGGGCTACTGAAAAGTAAATGCATGTTGTTAATATAGGTAGTACATATTAATTCATTTAAACTATCATCAATTATACAATCTCATACATGTACAGCCTTTGGATCCCTTTCTTTCAAGTTTTGATTTGATTCATTTATGTACCCCTACCGCTAGAAGCTTGCCAAGAGTCGCATCTTGTGTGTGCCTCATCTCTTTTTGCACCGACGATCACTCATCGTCCTTGTCAGTACCCGAGATGTTACAAGTAACATATTCTTTTTTGTCTTTTTTTATTTTAAAATAAAGTTGAATAAATTTCACTAAATAAATAGTAAATCTAAATGTGTCAAAGAGTGTATTATTAATATATATATATATATATATATATATATATATATATATATATATATTTTCAATATTGTCTTCTATGAAACCCGGACACGCGAAAATTTGGAAAAATTACGTGTCGGACACGTGTCCGACACGGACATGCTCCGACACGCGATCAACATTATGGGAAACGTGGTCAACTCTCCGACACGTTCAGACACGTTTTTCCGACATGCGGTCAACTCTTTCCGACACGCATCCGACACGCGTTGGACAAGTTTTTTTTTTTACTCTTAATTTTATATATATATATATATATATATATATATATATATATATATATTTTGGTAAGCTTACTCTTAATTTTATTTTACTAACTAAACATAAAAAAAAAACTAATTTGTAAATCAATTTGTTCTGTTATGAAATTTGATATTAAAATTTAACAAGATACTATAAATTATTGTTATTTATATGTAATTTGAATATTTGATTGGTTATATGACTTATTATGCACTGTTATATGTATTAAATATAAATTATATTAAATATATTAAAAAAATTCTTTAGTATCAAAACGTGTTCCAACGTGTCGAAATATGATATTTTTTAGAATTAACGTGTCGGCGTGTCGTATCATGTCGTGTCTCATGTCCGTGCATCATAGACTGTCTTTAGAAGGGGTTTAAAACTTTAATTCTGGGATCCGTCCCGAATCGAACTAGTCGAGAAGCGATAAACCAATTGGAATATCTTTCTCTTTATATATATATATATATATATATATATATATATATATGACAAAAGTATTTCTACAGCAACTTTAGATAAACTTATCTACGGCTGCCATTTTTAACTATGTTCTCCCGGGAGAACATAGTTATAACACGAAAGTTGCTTTTTTCTCTCTCTCTCCACGTCAGTAGATAGGTTCTGAAAAGTAACTGAAGAGAGAGAAAAAAGAGCAACTTTAGCGTTATAACTATGTTCTCACAGGAGAACATAGTTAAAAATGGCAGCTATAGATAAGCTTATCTAAAGTTGCTGTAGAAATGTTTACCCTATATATATATATATATATATATATATATATATATATATATATATATATATATATATATATATATATATATATATGGGGAGAGATCATTTGACTCCAGAGTAAGATTTTTAAGTCTTACTCCTCATCCTAACCGTTGATTTCCATCCAACAGTTATAATTTAGGAAGATATATTAATTAATTAATTATTAATTACACTATAAATGACAACCGTTGATTTCCGTCCATCAACGGCTGAGATGAGGAATAAGACTTAAAAATCTTACTCTGAAATCAAAAAGAACCCTCCGCATATATATAACTTTGTATAATTTATTAAAATTGATTCAAATCAGTGTTACAAGAAATCATTCATTTTAATGTTATGTTCTATGCGTAATTGCGTATACAGGGTTGAGTTAAATTGTATGGTTGTTTACCGGGAAAAAAAAAATTGTATGGTTTGGTAGGAATTTCAACGTGCAATGTAACCCAATTTTCGAGGTTTGAGTTATTTAAACATAGCAGCAAATTCAAATTAGTTGACCATTTAAAATATGGGGTGGATGAAAATGCTTGGGTTGACTCTAGGGATGAACACCCTACGGCCACGTTATTATCTACAAATTGGTAGGAGCGGCAGACTCATGGTTTTGTAGAGAGTATTTATTGTGGTTCCGGATCACCGTTCTTTTGGTGGTCCGTTAGTATAAATTAAAGGGTAAAAGTAGAAAATAAAAAAATAATAGAAATAAAAAAGAAAAGAGAGGAGACAACAGAGTGTTATGTGTTATAAAATAAAGGAGAAATGGAAGAGAGGAGACAACAAGAAGTAGGACATAAATCTAATTCTCATTCAACAACATACTCAATACAAACAATGTCAATATATAATATTACAACCATGGATAAGGGAGTAATGATCCACTAATGTGGTGGTTACATAAACATGAATAGGAGATAATTACACCGTTATTGTCACAATAACGTCATCCATAATTGTACCATTACTACGACGATAACATGATTTAAGTATGATTTAAGTCATCCATATTTTACAGCACTCCCCATTGGATGACTAAACACTTTGAATATGTCTCACTAAAACCTTGCTAAAAAAAACCCAGTGCGAAAGAAATAAGAGTACAATATTAATATACAAGCTTTTGTTAAATTCTTGTAATGAAACAGATATGCTATTAGCTCAGTATTGTCTCAACCAGTTACATTGCAGGAACTCAAACTCGAGTCTCATGAGGATGCCCAATAATAACTTACCATTGGGCTGAGTTTGTTTGTTTGTTAATATGCACCATTTAATATATATATATATATATATATATATATATATATATATATATATCATATCGTTTAATAGAATTATTTCAAAATTGCATCTAGTGGGTTTTGAACCCTTATTGTGAAGATATAAATTATAGTATTTATCACTAAGCTACATTTGGTTCTTGGTTCACTTGTACCATTTAAAATATTTATTATATAATTAAGTATAAAATATAAATTTATATACATATTCGGTTCATGCGGTTGAATCAGTGACCCACTGACCCGGTCCAGATTTTATGACATTAACTTCATCTGAATTAGATAACAGTTATTTTCGCCCCTTGGGTTAAATTTAATGTTAATATGACGTAACAAGGCAAAGTTCACGGAAAAAAGAACACACACACATATATATATATATATATGGAGATGATTCTTTAACATTGGTGTCAAATTTTGAAATTTGACACTAAATCTTAATCTTTGATTTTCGACAATAAACGGTTATCATTTATTGAGAGTTAAACTTATTAATTACTATTAATTCCCAATAAATAATAACCGTTGATTGACGAAAATCAATAAATAGTATTTGGTATCAAATTTAGAATCAAATATAGAATATCCTATATTTATTAATTATTTGATATTCTAGTAAATAACATAAAGAAGATAACAATGAATAGTTAATAGAATAGATTATGTTTCTAAAGAAAATAAGATATTCATCTTAATTAAGATAGTAAGATTTTTTTTTTCAGTTTCTAATTCAAATATGATTTATTTTTATTTTTAATTATTTATATTATTTTAATAAAACATATTAAAAATATATAGAATTCTATATATCTATTTTATCTAAATTTGACACCGATGACAAAGAATCCCGCTTCATATATATATATATATATATATATATATATATATATATATATATACATATATATGGGGAGGGATTTTTTGACTCTAGAGTAAGACTTACAACTCTTACTCTTGATCTCAACCGTTGATTTCCGCTCATCTAACGGTTATCTATACCAATTAATTATTTATTTATCTCAAATAAATAATAACCCTTAGATGGACGGAAATCAACGGTTGAGATGAAGAGTAAGAGTTGTAAGTCTTATTCTCGAGTCAAAAGATCTCTCCATATATATATATTCTCTAACAAAATGACAATTAACAGGACTTTTAGGCTGCTACTATAACCCTCATTTATCAAGCATCTTACACACTATGTTCAAGGCTCTTACTGACTTGAGTGTGAAAGTGTTTTGTAAAGCACCATAGTCCTTTTTTGATAAATAAAAGGTCTAAAAGCCAAAAACAAAGAAAGGAAAACACAAGAAAACTATCCAGGGAGTGCCACAACACGAACCCTTCCTACATAAGCAAGATCACCCAAATATAAAGGATGAATACCAAAAGGAGGTTGACTAAGAAAACAATGATCAACTTGCTCAGTAGCATACAACATAAAATTAGCTAACCAGTCTGCACAAGTGTTACCTTCGCTGAAGTTATGTTGAAGACGAACCTGCCAATCCTTACCAAGCCATGTCCATATACGAGAAACCAAATGCACCTCACGGACTGTAACACCACAATTGGTGAGCACAATAATTTCCATAAGCGAATCACTTTCTAAAATAATTTTCCTATAACCACTACAACAAGCCCTCTTTAAATCACTCAAAATACCCCACAATTCAGCTTTAAAAGAAGAACAAAAGCCCAACCTCTAAGCAAAGCCATCCAACCAAATACCTTGAGAGTCTTTAATTACTCCTCTGCAAGCAGCCATGCCAAGATTACCATGGGAAGCACCATCAGTATTCACCTTTACAAAGCCTTCCTCAGGAAAGTTCCAAGTTACTAAAACATTGCTGAAATGAGGATTACATCTATTTGAATTTTGATGAACAACATCCAATTCAATATCTTTAACAAGATTTTTAATTGTTTGCACTCTACTTCCAATCAGTGGCACCTCTCCTCCATGGTTCAACATGTTCCTCCAACTCCAAATTTTCCAACAAGCAATCATAAAAATTGAGAACCACCTGTCATGATCATTCTGAAAGGAATCAACACTAGAATTAAATATAAACTAGCGCTCAATTGAAGCATTATAAAATTCAGCACTATGAGTAGTTGGAATAGGACAATCCCAAACCATTTTAGCCCTGTGACAATCTCTTAAAGAATGAATAATAGTTTCCAGCTCTCCAATTCCACAATTACACATTCCATCTCCACCATACCAAGAGGAAGTCATACTATTTGTTAACAGTTTCTGATGCAGTAGCTTCCAAGAAATTTTTTTAATACTTTGAAGTCCCTTCCAAGACCAAAGCCTACTCCAAATATTCTTAATATCATCATCAATAACTTCATTGTTATACAGAAAAGCATAAATAGCACCAACAGAAATAGAATGGGATTTTTGGATCTCCCATATCCTTTTGTCAGGTCCATCTTCAACCATGGGAGGTAAAACACTGAATAATATCAACAATATTCAATGGCAGCCACCTATTCAGCTTAATAAAATCCTACTCACCTGTTTGATTTACTACATCAGCAACCTTTAAGTTATCCATCTGCTGTGTGTCCTCATTAACAACAAAACTTTCCAGTGTATTTGAGCCTGGCAACCAATTGTCCTTCCAAAACCTTACCTCCTTACCATTGCCAATTTCCCACACCATATTATCCTCCATAACATGCCACATCCTGCAAACATTTTTCCAAAAACTAGAATCACCCGTTTTTTTGCAACAAATAGGGGATTTATCCTATTACCAGCCTTGTATTTAGCATGAAGCACTTGCCTCCAAAGCTGGTTTGACTCTGTATAAATTTTCCATGCCTTTTTAGCCAGAAAAGCATCATTCATCTTAGCTAAATTTCTCAACCCGAGGCCACCATAAAGTTTAGGAGATATGACTATATTCCAATTAATGGGATGACGTCTACGAACATTTTCTTCATCACCCCAAATAAAATTTCTTTGCAGCTTCTCTATGTTCTCACACACCATCAAAGGAAGTTTACAACTTTGCATTTGGTAAGATGGAATTGCAGCCAAAACAGATTGGGAGAGAGTAATTCTACCCGCTTGTGAAAGACATTGTTGCTCTTAACTACTAAGCTTACTCTTTACTTTTTCCACTAGCCCCCATATAGATTCTTAGAAACTCTACCTTGATGCATCATAGCTCCATGATACCTTCCTACATTATTAGCACGCTTAAGATCACTGATTTGAACAAATTTCTCCATAGTCTCCATTGTGGTAATTTTAGAAAAATACACACAGGTTTTTTCCACACTAAGTTTTTGACAAGACATCTCCTCAAAAATATTTAGGCACTTGAGAAGAATTTTAATTTTCTCTTCAGACGCTTCCATAAACATCATTAGATCATCTGCAAAAGCAAGATGAGATATCTTCGGACCACTTTTTACAACATACATAGGCTTCCATAAACACCCATTTACTGCAATAGTAATAATATGACTCAGTTTTTCCATAGCCAGAACAAAAAGGTACGGTGAAAGAGGATCCCCCTGCCTCAAACCTCTTGAAGGAATAAAATCTTCAGTTTCACCCCCATTCCTGAGAACATTAATGCAAGTAGAAGAAACACATTGAATAATAATATTACAAAAGAGTTAGGAAGGTGAAGCTCTTCTAAAGTTTTATGCAAAAAAAATGCCAACTCACCCTATCATAAGCCTTTACAAGGTCAATTTTAATTGCCATATAAGCCTTCTTCCCTCTCATCTTGCTCATCGAATGAACTAACTCTTGAACAATGGAAATATTATCCTGGATTTGTCTATTCGGGACAAAACTAACCTGATAAGGAGACACCACCTTTTCCATCACATGCTTCAACCGACACACAATAATTTTAGAAAAAAGCTTATAGATAACCAAGCAAAGAGAAATTGAGCAGAATTGAGAAATAGACTCAGGTTTCTTTACCTTTGGAATTAGAACAAGAAGAGTAGAATTAACCTCTGATATTGAAGATGGATTAAACCACATATTCTTAATGGTAGCACAGACCTGCACCTTCACTTTGTTCTAATTTCTTTGAAAGAAAACAACAGGGAAACCATCAAAACCAGGGGTTTTAAAAGCTCCCATTGAAAACATATCATGTTTGATCTCATAATCACTAGGAGGGATAACCATCCTCTTCAAATCTTCTTGAGATAAAGCTGGCCATATATTTTCTGAAATAATCCATCTCCTATCACTCACCTCCTCTTCAAACAACTTCTTATAGAAATTGTAAACATGAGCATTTAAAACACCAAGGTCCTCAATCCAGCCATTCATACTATTTCGTAGTCTATTAATCTTGTTTTGGGACCTACGGATGACAGTCTTTAGATGATAGTACCTTGTGTTTTTATCCCCATCAACTATCCACTTGTGCCTAGATTTCTGGTACCACAACAGCTCCTATTGACCGAGAGTAATATCTAATTGCTTTTGAGGATAATGCTCAACTTCCTGCAAACCAGGACTATCCAGTGCCTCCTTTTGAGCTTGAATGCTAGCAATTTTTCGAGTCAAGTCACACTTACGATTATTAATATCACCAAAGACCTCTTTGTTCCATTGCTTAAGAGGGAAAATAAACTTCAACAACATATTATTAATTGGCAGATCGGATAGCCAATTGACATCCATAAAACCAGCAAAACATGGATGATCCAGCCAAGAAGCCAAAAATCTGAAGTGTCTAATAGTCCAATGCTTCACAGGGTTAGAAAAAGATAACAGCAAAGGGTTATGATCTGATAATTTTCTAGGGAGGATTCTAACATCAGCATCCTCAAAAGCAATTCTCCAATTAACATTGGCACGCACTCTATCCAACTTCTTAAATACCCTGTCTAAATTATGCCATTTGGGACCCTGCCATGTGAATTTAGATCCCAAGCCACCAACTTCTTCTACTCTGCAAGAGTCTAAAAGATGCTAAAATCTAGTACACTTAGCTAAATCAGGCCTATATCCCCCCTTCTTCTCACTACTGCACCTTATGTCATTAAAGTCACCCCCCCCCCAAATCCAAGGTTCTTTAATAGAATTGCTCAACTGCCTTATATCCTCCCACATAGCATCTCTAGTCTCCTCATTAGGATTTGCATAGACCGCAGTACATAAGAAACTCTTACTGTCTTCAAGCTCAACTTTCATATGGATAAACTGAGAATTACAACTTAATGGCTGGACAGTTACTTTCCTAGAGTCCCAAAGAACCCAAATTCCACCTGCAAAACCAATGGCTGCCTTAACAATAAATTTATCAAAATTAATCTTGTTCAAAAGTTTACTGCAAACCACACTACTAGTTCTGGTCTCCATAAGAACAACCACACAAACCTTGTTTTTATCCACCATAGTCTTTAGAGTATGGCATAGATTAGACTTAGTCGCACCTCTACAATCCCAAAAAATCAATGACATTAAAACATTTAGGGAGAAGGGGCAGGTTTAGATTGAACATGCTGGACTTTCCTCTCCATACTCGAGACCTGCTGGTTCTTAACCAAGGCAACATTACTTCCTTTCCCATCTTGACTCTTTCTTCTGCTAGAAGCACCATCAGGGGTTCTAGGCGTTGGCATCTTTAACTGATCAAGTAACTGATGCCCCTGTTGGTAGGGGTGTGCAAAAAAATTTGTTCACTTGCCCTGCCCTGATCTGATCTTGACTTGACCCATAAATACTTATTTTTTTTGAACTGGGTTTAATACTAACCCACTTTTATTTGGGTCAGTTTTAGACCTGACTTGTTTTAATAATGGCCTATTGACCCAAAACTTGACCCATACCTATTATGTGAAAAAAAAGAAAAGAAAATCACAATTACATTAAAAGAAAAGTTTTAACGTAGAACAATTACATCAATTTTTTTATGGAAAATATTTCCATCAAAATTTTTGACAAAAAATATTTTCATCAAAATTTGTGACTAAAAACTTTTCTGTAAAAAAATTTGACTGAAATTTTTTTTACGGAATCTAAATTTCGTCAAAATATTTCACAAAAAAATATATTCATAAATTTTTTTGATGAAGCACATTTCCTTTGAAATTTTTTAACGGAAAAATATTTCATCAAAATTCTTTTCAGAATTCAAATTTCAGCGAAAGTTTTTGACGGAAACATTTTCATTAAAGTTTTTGACAAAAAAAAATTTCGCCGAAATTTTTCGCGAAACACATTTCCATCGAAAATTTTCGATTAAATATTTTCATCAAGTTTTTTGATAAAAAAAGCATTTTCATCAAAATTTTCAACAGAATACATTTCGGCGAAAGTTTTCAACGGAACACAATTTTGACAAAAAATATTTCGTTAAAAACTTTTAACGGAATGTAACATCTTCATTTTAATAAAAGTGATGACATTAAAAGTAATAATAATAATAAAATAAAATTAAACTATTATCATTGCTACCATCTATACAGATGCAATGAAGCTACCATCCATTTGCTTTTAAGTTTATATATATCGTAGTATAAAATATTAATATCAATAAACATATTTTCTAAGTTAAATTCCTTTATTTTCATTATGCTAGCACTTTTGCATTGTCGTTGACTTTCTTTTCTTTTCTTTTTTTAACTGGAGATGATCATAACTAAAAGAAAGAGAATAATAGAATAAAACAAAAATGTAACATATTACTTGCGGGTGCTAATGCATGTGAAGAAAGTTAATTAACTAGAACTAACATCCTTCATTTTATAGACATGGATGTGGATTCGTATATAAACTTGTGCAATCTATATATATCTATTTATTCTACTTCCTAACCAACATCCCTATTTTACATTAGTCCTACATCATACGTCAGATTACATTACTTTACTATATATATTTATATATATAACATTTTTCAGTCACACACTAGTATATGATCCTTGTTTAGTCCAAAGTACACGATAACTCTCCACCCTGTCATGATAAAATACAGCTACGACTCCTTGATTTCCCATCACAATATAGTATTCCAACCGGTCACTATAAAAATAAACAGTAATATTTCATCCTTCTCCGTAAAAAGACAAGTTAGATATCTGGAAAGATTAGCAAAGCAAATAAAACGTGAGAAAATTCTCAGTAATATTGAGGTTTTATAACTATAACCTTTCCATCCGTATTAACGAAAAATATATCATTCTCTCAACTAATTTCATAAAATTATTTTAGGAATAAAAATAAATAATAAATTGTGTAATATTTAATTGAAGCTAATTAAATACCCAACTTTGTGTGCCTCTGCATGTGAAAAGTTCTGTATGGCGAAGCTCAACCCACGATAAGGCATCCCTTACCCTAACTATCTGATCCCAAACTTTTGTGGGTCAGTTCACGACAGTAACATACAGTTAAAGTTTACACATTTTGTTAATATTTATTTGGTACCAAATAATCAACTAGTTTAAAATTAAAAATAAAAATAAGAATTTCAGATTTAAATAATAAAGCTAAAGGTAGGAATAACATCAAATAGAAAAGAATTTTAAGAAAAGAAACTGGCGAAGTAACGGTACTAAAAAAAACTTTAAAAGAAATAGTAAAAAGAAGAGCAATGAGAGAAAGTTTTTATCTCTGAACATTACATTTATTTTATTTCCTATAATTCTTCTCTCCTCTTCGGTATGAATCCTTCGGTCTCTCTTTTCTCTTCTCCGATTAAGTTTCTTCTCTTACGTTTTTGTTCTTTCTCTTCTTAGTCTCCGGTGTTCCATATATATATAGGCAAGTCCATTGACTTCCTTTTTGATTTTTTTCATTATTTCATTTAGTTAGGTTTTAACAATGTAAACAAACTCCATTAATTTCTAACTAAATTGTAATGATATAATCATTACATTAAGAAAAAAATATGAATATCCTTATCATTTAGATTCCACACGGCAGTCCCAGATTCTCTTTGATATTCTTCATCTTGATCCATTGTTTTTTTTTTCTTCTTATTTTATTACTATTCATTTTTTTGTACTTATATATATATATATATATATATATATATATATATATATATATATATATATATATATATATTACGTTACTTTAATAGCGCTGCTTTACGTGTATATATATATATATATATATATATATACACACACGTAAAGCAGCGCTAAAGTTATGTTACACCCATGTGACACCCAGTCAATCTCACCGTTAGATCGCTTATGTTGATCCAACGGTTATATTTATTTTCATCTTTGTATGGTCATGATTTCCCAAATTTAATATTTTATATTTATTTCTACCTTTGTATGGTTATGATTTCTCATATTTAATGCTTTCACTTTAAATTTGGGAAATCATGATCATATAAAGGTAGAAATAAATATAACCGTTGGATCAATATAAGCGATCTAACAATGAGATTGACTGGGTGTCACATGGGTGTAACATAACTTGGGTGTCACAATATTCTATCCCTATATATATATATATATATATTATTTTTATTTATTATTACTATAATATTATTTTAATTATTTAATACTTTAATATATATATATATATATGTATGTATATATATGTTATCTTATCATTATTATTATTATTTTATTTTATACATATGTATATATTATTTATTACTTTATCTTTTTATATTATTATTATTATTGTTATTATCATATTTGAATATTACAACTTTCGTCTAAATTTTCCTCAGAACACATTCCTATCGAAATTTTGAACGAAAAATATTCTGTCAAAATTTTTGATTGGATTCTTTTTTTGTTTAAAACATTTGACGGAGGAAATCATTTTCGTCAAATTTTTTGACGGAAACTAAATTTCGATAGAAATTTATTTTTGTAAAAATTTTCATTAGAGAAAAAATTCCGTCTCTTTTTGACAAAAAGTATTACGACAAAAAAATAATTTTGTGACGAAATTTTCGTCGTTTGCAACGTAGAAATTTTGACAAAATTTAAAGATGAAACCAAGTCAAAAATGGGTCAGGTCGGATTTGACCTACTTTAGAAACCAAGTCAAACCCATTTCAGAAATCAAGTCAGGTTAGATCCGACTCGGTTCTGAACTAGTTCAAAAAAATTCAAACCAAGTCAGACCTGACTTGGACCAAATTAAAGCGGGTCGGGTCAAAATATCTCACCTATAAAAATCAAGTTGGGTCGAATCGCCACAAAAACCTGACCCATGCACACCCCTAGCTGTTGGGGATACTTACTGACAGTTGAAGATGGAATGTTATTTTGGATTGAAGAGACCTCTACTTTTTCACATCCATTACCTCCTTGATCAACAAACCACAATGCCATCCTTCTGAAAATTATCGTCCACTGCCATATGACTAGAAGGACTCATGATATTGTTTTGCACAACTTCTTTTGAAGCTTCATTTAATTCTAACCTTGCACTATTAATTTCTTTACCCTTCTCACTAACATTTTCATCAATCAGCATATAGTTTGAAGTTGTTTCAATAACTTTAACTGGAGACTTACCTCTAAACCAATTACCTTGGATATTACTTGTTTTCTGCTCATTGCCAATTTCTTCCTCTCATTGATATCTTTACCTTCATACTCCTCTATTTGATATAACACATTGAACCTGGACTCCATCTTTGTATCCCTTCTAGAATAATTCAAGCCAGTCATACCTTCTTTCTTCTCCCCCTGAAATGAAGCATTCCTGTTAAATCTCCTCTGCTTAGTTACCAACATCCATGGCCCAAATCTTTCTTCATTTTTATTTGTAGAGTTACTCGACTGATTAATTGGTATACCTTCATCTCCTTGCTTAGAATTTTCATCCCCTGATTGGGAATTTACCATGGCAGTTTTCAAAGGACAATTCTCTAAATGATGCCCATATTTTCCACATCTAAAACAAACAAGATGCAATCCCTCGTATTCAACATTTTTTAATTTTCCCTCAATTTTATACTCAGTGCCCCCGAAGACTTTTTTTAAAGAAAAATTTAAATGTATTAAAAAATATATAAACAAGAAAAAAAAAACTTTAACTTAAGCTTTTAATTATAGGGATTGGTTTGGTTGGGTTCATGTTAGTTAAAATTCTGATTTAAATCTGTGATTTTATGATTTTTTTTAATCAAAACAATTTCATAAAAATTTCAAACATTTTTACGATTTTTTACGATTTCTTTTACGTTTTACAATTTTTTATCCTCCTTCCGATTTTAGGTAAGATCCCGATTTTGACTACCATGGTTGAGTCTAAGTTTATGTTTTTTTTTCAATCTTCCTAAAACTTTTTTTTTACTTGACCTAATGACCCACCCCTTCGGGAAAAAAAATTCTTTTTATGTCTGCAAGTGCAGACAAAGACACTAATGTAAGTCCGCCATTATATATATATATATATATATATTAGTGAAAAGTTATATTGACAAACTTTTTTTAATAAACTTATAAACTACATTATATCTTGTCAGTAAGACAATTTTATAAAACATAATATAGTTTGTAAGAGTTTATAAATAAGAAATTTATAAATATAATATTTCGTATTTTTTTATCATAAATACATTAAAGGGTAAAACACTTCTTCTCCCACATGAGAAGAAGTTTTTTACAACCGTAGACTCATAACAATTTATGTCATATATTTTATATTTCAAAAAATATGGTGGATCTCACATATGTGCCTCTATGTGCAAAATCTGATGCTCTGCATTAACAGTAAATATATAAAGCCCTACAATAAATTACGCTCTCCTTTTTGCTAAGAAAAACAAACAATAACACATAATGACATAATCTTGTCGATATCACTTTGCAGATTATTTTTCTTGCAGGAATCCAAAAAAAAGTTGCTAATTATTGAATGAGCAAGACACATAGAATAATTCTGGGAAGCAACTTAAGTATCAAGTACTCCAAAAGCAGAAGCATAGCAAGTAGACAAGGAATAATTAATATGAATTAGTGGGCAGCAGTATCAAGACATTCATTTCAGACGAAATCTAAGGTAATAAATATCGCATTGGCCTTTATATTTCCTGCCCTCAAAATCCAAATCGCCATTAATAGTGCTTCATGGACGCCAATCAATTCATAGTTTAGAGTATCATTTTCCTCAAAGTTCTCTTCCTTTTATTTTTTATTTTTTAATTAAGAAAGGAAAAGTTTACATTTAAGTGCACCTTAAGATTACCTAATAAATCATTAAATATACCATATTTTCTTCCCCTCAACAAATAAAAATAAATAAATAGGAGAATAAACTCTCTTATATTTAAAAATATTTCAATCATTTAAGAATAAATGAATGGTTACTATTTCTTATTATCTGTCTCAATATTTTTTCTCTTTCATCATTTATTATCATTGATATGTCTATAAACTCCATGAACACTAGAAAAATGTTTCACATCAAATCATATCGAATAGCTTAGTCTGTTTATTCTTATTTTGTCAATTTTTGTCTACTCTTTTAATATCGTTAGATTATAATCTCATTCAATGGTGGAGATTTATTATATAAAATAAATTTTTTTACTCATTTCTCTCTCCCACGGCCTCTCATTTTTTTTCTCTCTTCAATGGCACTTCAACATCATAAAAAGGTGCAAGTTTTTTTCTCAATTCATCCCACCTAGCCATTGTTATAAGCATTTACATAAACAATTGAAAAGAGATATCAAGAATAAACAAACCCTATGTTATGGAATCAGGTAGACCTCTTCTTGAGCGTAACATATAGAGAACAAAGATCATTTCCCCATTTCAAGGTGAAAAACAAAATAAGAAGAAAGAAATAAGTTGATTCGATTTCAAATTTCAACAGCAAAGTAGAAACGTTACGGTAATCGTGTATTAATTCAAAGAAAGAGATTATTGGTGGTTTTTGTTTTTGTTTTTTTTTGTATTTTTGTGATTTCTGCCATGTTCAATTATATTATATATATTTAAGAAATTTTGAAAATTATACTCATACAATAAAATTATATAAATCGATAGAGGGAAAACGGAGGAGAGAGAAAGAGTGTAGGAGGCAATAATTAAGGAGAAAAAAGAGAAAAAAAAAGTTTATTTTATTCCGTAAATCTCCACCGTTGAATATGATTGTAATATAATGATGTTGAAAAAGATAGATAAAAATAGAAAAAATAAGAATATGTAGAATAATATATCCCAAATTATATAACATGAAATGATTCATTTCCAATAAAAGAAAAGAAAAAAGTTTCAGGATGAATTCATTATAATTTTCCATTTTAAAAGTAGCAGCATTAAACACAAAGAATATTGGATTGAGAGACGAATCAAACTTCAGAATCCACTCCTTTCCACCCCAATAAAACACAATCTTTAATCTTGTTAAGTCCTTGTCATACTATTCTTTTCACGTGCCTTTATATATTGCATCCTAGACATCTTAGTTGACCCAGCTAGGCCGTCCAAAATTACAAACTTCAAGCTGCTGGAATCATAAAAAAAATAAAAGGGTACTCTTTAAAACGTCCTTTTTTTTATGTTGCTGCAAAAAATTTATTTTTATATCAACTGACTATAATTATATATTGACAAGAATATATAATAATAATTTTAAATTTTTTTTTCTCTCTTTAAAAATTGTTTATTGATATGGGAAAAATAATAATTTTTCAATTATAACTATATATTTCCAAAAATATATAATTATAATCGATTACAGCAAAAAATGGAAAAATTTAGTAATATAAAAAGTACATTTTCTCTCTTTAAATGAACAAAAGAATGACAAAAAATTTCTGGGAAGAAGCTGTCACCTTGTAAAAGAGACAGGTGATAATTAGAATGAATTGTAGGCACTGTTAAGACATGCATTGCAGGCACTACATCTGAACCTCTTATCAGGTTGTAAAATATCCTACTGGTCATCATTTTCTTAATTTTTTTTCTCTCAAAATAATCACGTTAGTCCAATTAATCCGGAGATTAGTTAATCACTTACCCTCAAAGCTTTCTTCCTTTTTTCTTGGCTTCTCTATTTAGAGGAGAGATATTCTTATTACTAACTTTTTTTACTACCAACTCATTACCTATCTAATCACGGTTGGATTAATATTTTCTTTTTTTTTCAAATTTTTTTTTAGCTTTCTCTCTCTTTGATTCAATGGTAATTAGATAGGTAGTAAGCTAGTAGTAAAAAAATTTGGTAGTAAGAATATCCTTCCTCCTCTATTTAAAGTTTAATTTAACAAATGGTGGAGCCCCACCATTCAATGAGAAAAATAAAAGCAAAAAATAAAAATAAAAGAAACAAACTTTAGTTCATAATAAAAAAATAACTAGGTGTTTGGCCTTGTTTGGTTTAATGCTTGTCAAAAGAACAAATTTAAGGAGGACTGTCCTTCTCATGTCATAGACATGTCCAGCTAAAATATTATGCTTTGCTAGCTTTGCCTCAATCATCATGAAAGAGAATGTGTGCAAAAGATAGTAAATAGTAGTTGGAAACGACCACTTACTGTGTGATGCCAATCTCAAAAAGAATTTGGGAAAACTTCAATTCAAACAACCTATTAGCCTACGACAACACTACACCTCAAGATTCCATTCTCAAGATTTAAGTGCCCTACTTCTTGATCTTTCTTTATTGGGTTTTATAATTTTCATTTAACATGAGAATTGCAATCTTCCTACATCCTTTGATTTCCGTACTGATGTGGGTCCTACACATAATTTTTTGTAACAGATGGGTCTCATATATTTTTTATCTCTACAACATGAGATTTCAATTCTCATGTTACATGAGAATTATAAAACCCTTCTTTATTATTTACTAAAGGGTCCTTCCTAAGGAAAATTGTAGCTAGATACCCTATATATGTGATAACTTACTTAAATCTGTCATCTTCTTCTTTGTCATCATTGGCTCTCTAAGAATGAAGAAACGTTACTCTCATTTAGAAAGAATAAAGGGATAGAGACCTCTTAATCATCTATCATTAAACTTTTAATCTAAGATTTGCAAAAAAGGAAAAGCAGGATCATTATGCTAAAGAAGTTGGAAACGTAAAGTTAAAGAAATGTTTGTCCAAAGATGAATATGATAGGTATCATAATTTTTGGAAAAGAGAATGATTAAAGTACATCCAACTGAATAAACAGAAAAGCAATAAGCAATGGGGCTGAGTGGTGGTACGTATTTTATATCAACACTTCTTCAACATCCATTGTTTAAAGGAGAAAAGTAACTCTCTAGATTTTATTTGCATTCTAAGTCCCTTGCTACCAAGTGCATCATAGGACTAGGAGTCAAGTAATGAGAAATAATGGTCCAACTTTATGTTAAATTTAGACTCAATATATGAGATGAAAATTTTGTGCAGTGGAGCACATTCACTCAACTTTGATTGAAGTAAACAAACGAGCAGCTTAAAAAATGGCTCCCCATTGTTATCAAAAAAAAAAATAATAAAAAAATGGCTCCCCATTAAATTTTGATTAGCCAGGGTGGGATGAGAACAATTATTATACATAGTCTTACATTTTCATAATTATAAAGAAGTTATTTCCTAAATTCGAACATATAATCTTTAAGGAGGTAGGATCCTTTGACACCGGTGTCAAATTTGAAATTTGACACATCATCTGATAGCCGTTAGATCAAAAAAGATCAACGGTGTCACATGCTTACAAATCAGAGCCTTTAATCTTTTTTAATCTAACGGCTATCAGATGAGGTGTCAAATTTCAAATTTGACACCGGTGTCAAAGGATCCTACCTCATCTTTGAGTTACAAAGGAACAATTTTACTATAACTCAGACAAAAAATGAGTACTTACAACATAAAAAAGAGATGTAACGCCTCATAATAAAATCTTTCAATCGTGCACTCTTGAGTTGGCTTGTGTGGCATTGGTTATTCTTAAAACGAAAGATTATCTGATTAATTTCAAAAAAATATTCAAGAATTAGTTAAAGAACAGGTGTTAGGTAATGACATTTTTAGTGGTTTATATTATATTCTCTAACATACCCCCTCACGCAAGAGCTCTTTGGGCTTGAAACGTGGATATGGCACAAGCCCATTGTTGGTCTGTCTTTTGCTGCATAAGCCCATTTTTTGGTCTGTCTTGTGCTTTTCTTAATTTCACCTGAGAGTGAGGGCGGTGAGGATCGAATTCGTGACCTCATGGTCCTGGAGCTCTGATACCAAGTTAAAGAACCACTTCAACCCAAAACCTTAAGTGGTAGATAAGGACTTTTTTAGTGGTTTATATTATATTCTCTAATAAAATTTGATCAGATAATTAATACATCAACTTGATTTAATTAGTATAACATACCAAAGATATTGTGGGTAATTATATATCGTAGTGACCATAATGATAATTGGAGGCAAATATGATCATGTTTAAGTAATTAACTTAGCAGGTGAGGGGGGTAAATAGATTCTCATTTGTTAAGTTATGTATCAGACAAAAACTAAATGACAGATAGGTCTGTGATATGCAATCAACAAAGGGTGATTGAAGCCCACAAGAGGCAAAAAGAGAAAGCAAGTGGGCCATTTCAGTGTTTTTTCCTTAGTTTTTTTCTTTTGAAATGAGGAGGACTATGGTGGAGATAAAAACTAAGGAATGGGGGAACGGCGAAACCTTGGGAAATCTTACAATAATAGAGTCACTTTACATTGCACTTGATTTGACCACACAGACACCAAACAGATATTCTTATATAATCCGTTGGCATTTATCAATCAAATGCACAAAGCTATTGGATGATTTTTAGTGACCGAAAAACACAGGTTGTTATTCCATGTGACCTTGTTTGTTGTTTTAGTATGAAAAATGAAGGATGAGGGAAAGGGAAAAAGACGAGTGAATTGTCAATGATTAACATATGTTGGCCCTATAATCATCAAATTGGTTCATACTTTTCATTGCAAGATGATAAACGGATCAGATTCAACATAGAAGTTAGATTATAAATATCTTCTACTTTGTGCTGCTTGTGGACAGTCTTTTTTTTATTTGTCAAAACAACAAAATTCAACGTGCTGAGATATATAAAACCATTAATATAGCCCCACACAGCAGCTTAAGCTTTTGAGTTGAATTGGCTATTTATATGGTATCGGAGTCTCGTGTCCCGGATCGATCCTCACCGCCCTCATTTTCTTTCTAGTGGAATTTCTTTGTTCGCACAGGTAGGTGGGTCTGTGCATTATCCACCCTTCAAGCCCAATGGGCTCTCATGTGAGGGGGCGTGTTGAGATATATAAAACCATTAATATAGCTCCACCCAACAGCTTAAGCTTTTAGGTTGAATTGGTTCTTTACACGACCAAACCCCAGGATGGATTTGTAAGTAAAATAAATTGATATCATATGAAATTAGAAAACTAGTTATAAGATTACTTGTAGAAGATTCTTAATTTAAGGAATTGTCGCGCTTGATTAATAAATCTGCAAAGTTTGAAAAGATTAGAGCTTCATATGCAACTCATATCCCCTCTTTTCATAACTCCTGATAGGGCAAGCTATGGAGCAACTGTTTGTGCTCATATTTGAATGCAGAGAAAACTTAGTCGTTTATTTTAACCTTAGTACCTTTTCATCATGGACATATGAACTGAATTTACACTGTTACTCATATCAATGAGTGTTACATATATTTAAGTCCAAAAGCATCACTCAATTAAATTGTCCTATATAATACATCGACATATAAATATCCTTTTTACTAGTTCTGGGTGAATACTGCAATGTCAACATCACCAGGGAGACATAGTGAAAGGCTCTCGTATCATTTGATAAAAACCTTGAAATATATAACCCCAAACGCTAGATTAAAGGGTGGAAGTGTTCAAGGTCTTATAAACTCCACGTTAGTTGCCTAATGTGGAGCTCTAAGTCCTATACCTTTCAAATGGTGCTAAGAGTAGGTAGGCCAAATTGTTAGATAGAGCAAACTGGTCTACATGTATATATGTCTGTCCTATGGCTTAAATACATACAAGGCAGGGAATGGGACCAGTCGTTTTCATGAATCCTGACCAAGCAAGCTTCTGCACAAAAGATCACTGCAATCAGATGGCTATAAGCATCTACAATTCTGTCTCATTGTCAAAGGACATTTTGGTTATTGGTCTGATCGACCGCAACTGGTCATGGAGGCAGAAGTGGTGCAAGATGGGACCCTACCATTGCACCTTCCATCCATCTTCATGTGAATCATACAGTTTTAGCCAGCTCATTTATTGTCACAACTTCTCACTAGTACTCTAATCTGACTCAAGCGAAGTAATGCTTTGGATTTTCCTCTTAAGGGTGTTAA
>JAVKPL010009949.1:0-39322 GCA_032173675.1 Gastrolobium villosum
TTGATATCCATCGCATAGCCATCAACAGTGACTTCATATTTGCTGGTACAAAGTTTGGCACCATTGAGGTTTGGCTAAAAGATAAGTTCACTCGAGTTGCTTCCATCAAAATGGCTGAATTGTTGAAGAGTTTTCCTATTTGGATTCCTAACAGATGTAATAGGATTTCGTTAGTTTAAGAATGTTGTTCATTAGATTATACTTTTCAAATAAGATCTTCTATATTGAAAGGTTTATGGAGCATGTGCAATGCAAATTGAATTATAGTATGCGGGGTAAAACATCAACCTGCACAAGCATGTCGCAGTTATAGGATCGACTTAGACAATTATTTTATTGACAAAATAAGCCTAAGAGTGTTTTAAAAAAATCAAAGAAAATGTTACCACCTTCCATTTGTTGTCGGTAGGAAGTTGAAATTTAAGTTCAAAGTCGGAAATTTTCGAGATTATGATTTTTACTTTAAAAAAACTTATATAACTGTCATAAATTTTTTAAATATTAAGTTAAAGCTTAGATTAGAGATGAGAAAGAACGTAAATGACAAATGACGCAGAAATCCATTTATATTAGAGTTTCTGGCAGATAAATACTCAAGTATAAAGGTAGGATACTCGAGTATTTAACTGAATACTCGGGTATAAACTTGAGTATGTGGGTAGTAGGGGTAATATTTGGATATAAACTCATGGCACACATGGACATTTTCAATCCGCAAACTATACTTGAGTATGTGGGTAGCATACTCGAGTATTAGTTCGGTCAACGGTCAAACATAAATAAATTTATTATATCTGTGGAAAAGACAAATTTCTTAAATAATTTTTGTATGGGGGCAAATTAGTAATTTTTTATTAAATGAAGGGCACAATAGCCAAAAAGAACAGTTTCAAGGTTGAAACAAGCAAATCTTTCTTTTTTGAGTATTTTTGTTTCTATCTTGTGAGAAAATGCTTAATTTGGTAGAGAAATCCTTATTTGGTGTTCTAGTTGATAGTTAGAGACTATTCCATTTAGCAGTGTATTATCTTTTTAGGTATTATTCAATGGTTAAGTTTTGTTGGCTCATCTCATTATTGTACAATACGGTATATATTGTACAATACGAATTGGTTTTATATATCGAAATTGATCTTATATCAGATCGTAAATCATTGTATCGTTTGAATCATATATAGTATCACAATTTATAATTTCAAAATCAAATTAGGATTCACAATTTTTAATTCAATTTTTTTTAAATTACTATTATTAATTAGGGAAAGGAAACAAAATCACTATTAATTAAGAAAAGGAAACTTAAATATGATGCGATTCAAATTTGAAAATGAATCTGAAAATTAATTATTAATTAGGAAAATAATTAAACAAATTTCAAATTAATACCAATCTCTTCAGTCTTAAA
Organism: Gastrolobium villosum; assembly: GCA_032173675.1. NCBI lineage: Eukaryota > Viridiplantae > Streptophyta > Magnoliopsida > Fabales > Fabaceae > Gastrolobium > Gastrolobium villosum. The sequence goes on from JAVKPL010009949.1 coordinate 1,406, forward strand.
AAAAATGATACAAGTCTTAAAAAATAGAAATTTAAGCCAAGAAAAACAAAACAGAGGCTCTTGAAAAAATTTTCAAAGAGCTACAATAGAAAAAAGAGAGAGAAATTGAAGGTTTAAAATACAATTTATATGATTATTTATATTTTTAAATTATTTTTATTATATTTTTAAATTTTATGATTCGATATTAATCACAATATACAATAAAAAAAATATGTATTGAGATTCAATAATTTTTTTATAAGTGAAACTCTGCACATATCAAACTCTATATCAGATTCCAATTTTATTTTTTGGCATTGATTCTCAACGTTTTTGCTTGTATCTTACTATCTTCTGTCTATTTTATTTAGGGTTTATCATCTATCATTTAACATGACCACAAAAAATTTCCTATACTCACAACATTTTGTGGGACCTGCAGCAATAAAAAAACTCTGGCATGCAAAATGAATCTCTATAACATAACACAATTACTTTTCCTACAACATAACTCTTATAAAACCCTTTTATCTATTATTTAGGTTTTATGTACTTTGGTTAGTGTCCAGGTGAAGTATGGAGGGATATAATGTCTCATTTGGCTTGCCTTTGAGCTTTGATTGTAGTACATGTACAACAATGCAATTTTGAATTGTATTAGTAGTACCGTAGTGGCTAAGGTCTCAAGCATGGCAAAACACATTTTTGGGTCATTCATAACATGTCATAGCCCTAGCTGCTGTTTGTCCATACATTTTCCCCCCAAAAATGGCATTAGAAGTACTATTGGTACGAGTCACCATGCCACGAGTCACCATCCAAATCTCAATAAAGATATCATACACATTTTATTAAAGATACTCATGGCAAAACACATTTATAGTATGACTTAGTCTATTATAAAAAATCAAAAAAAATTAACATGATTTGTAAAGGTTATTAAGTTGCAAACTAAAGTTTATATATTCAAATTAAATTGAAATATAAAATATAAAATTATTTAGGAAAAACGATCGCAGGAGATGGACAAACTCAGGAGAGAGAAGGAGAAATTGTAAACCGTTGATCAAGAGCTAATCTAACGGTGAGAAAAAAGAATGTAAAAAAGGTTGTAAAAAAATACATAGCTTGTTTAAATAAATAAATAAATTTAAAATAATAACAGTATAAATATGATCCTTCCTTTTCCCTCCTAAAAATAAAAGATTGCATTCAGAAAATGAGGCCCATACTGAAGATTAAGCTGAAAATCGAAGCCGGAGAGGATCGATACACCGACCAATAAGATTTTGTTATTACATCCTTTTGGCACATGCAAATGAATTGGAGAGTTTTCCTATTGGGTTCTTTATATATGTTATAGGATTTCGTTAGTTAAAGAATATTGTTCATTAGATTATATTTTCCAAATAAGATATTCTATATTGAAGGTTTATGGAGCATGTGCAAATTGAACTATAGTATGAGGGGCAAAACATAAGAGGAAGTTGAAATTTTTGGGTTCCATTTTGTGGCCACGTTGAAGTGACAAATCACCCTAAAATGTTTGAAAAGACCTTGAGACTACCTCTAATTTGGAAGTCAAAGTTGTTAAGATTGTGATAAAATTGCTCCATTTTTTAAGATTTTTACCTTTTTTTAAACAAAACTTACATAATTGCCACAAAGTTTTAAAATCTAATATTTAATCACAAAAATAAAACAAACAAACAAATCTTAAATAAAAAAGTTAGGTAAAAATACTTCATAAAAAAATTCTCTCCAACTTAGAGAAATTTTTATATAAATTTAGTCTACACAAACCAATGTTAGTAAAATCGGCTCGGTCATTGACCCTTTCGAGGTATTGGGTTACTAGTTCAACCGCATGACCCGGTAATTATATGCAATTTTCAATTTTTATTAAAAAATTATAAACATACTCAAATATTTAAAAAAATGATAAAAATTTCAAATATTCTAATATAAAAAATAATAAATCACATATTAGTATCCAATAAAAAATCAAAAAAGAAAAATATATAATGACCGTGATACGGGACTTTTGGTTCAGAAAATGAAATCTCTAACTATAAATCAAATCAAGATTTTCTGCATAATGCATAATTGAGATAATATTAGTATTGTAGGTACATAACTTATGTAAGTCAATTAATAAAAAATATTCAAATATGTTCAATATGATTTTTTTTGAAAAAAAAAATTGGAATTTTTTTTTGAGACCGGGCCGGGTCATCGATTTTCATGAAAACCAGCCGGGTTTCACCGATTCTGATGCATGGCCGGTCCATTGCTTCAACCAGACCAGTTATGTAACCGGTTTACCAATTCTCAGATCAACTCGGCCGGCTCGGTCCGGTTTTCTTAACACTTACACAAACTATATAGATTAAGGGGTTATCATTTCTACTTAAATGATATAATTTTTTTTTTCTACTAGTGAGAGATATAAAAAAATAAAAATTAGGCCTCGTTATTATTTTCTCTCTCATTCCTCTATACTTTCATTTTTCTACCACTCAGACATAAAAAGAAATATGCCTCATTATTATTTTTTTCTCTCATTCCTCTATGCTTTCTTTTTCATTACTCTACATCTAAGTGGGAAAAACTTCTTTTCTACCACCAAAGCAAAATTGATAATTCCATAGATTAAATCATTTTACATTTACATTTCATCATTTTAATTGTAAAGTAGTTATTTGAAACAAAAACACTTATATAATCAAATTCGATTTCTAAGAGTTACAATTCCTAAAGTGAATAAGGAGGTTCAAATCCGAAACCAGATTAATGGGGTTCAATAAGGCTTCGAAATCCGATTGGTAATTATAAAAAAAAAAACTTATATAATCAGTCTATATAAGAATTGTGAGTAAATTTTATCCCTAAGAAATATTTTATTTGGAGAAAAATACTTTTTATTTTACGGCAGACATTTCCCCCTAAAACATTTGTAATAGTGTTCAATTAAAATGAACAATAAAAAAATAAAATAATAAGAGTAAACACTTTATAAGTTGAAAGTTTAAAGAAGTATCAATTGGAAGTTTCCAAATAATAGTATAAACGGGAGAAAGATATCTGGATGTGTGTACTCTGGAGGCTGTGAATTGTGAATATGTCATGAATAAAAGTCTGCCAGTATAAATCAAAACTTGATATTAGAAAGAAGAGAGCCCAGCAATTTTTTCTAAATTTCTCATAGGAAACCCAGAAGACAAATTGCCATGGGCCAAGCCTTGCCCATGTAGGGAAGAATCCTTTCCACAGTGGTCTTATTCCTTCAACTTTAACTGTCTTTACCAAGCAATCAAAACTTGAGCCACGTGTTCCAAAATTTATATCTCTTGTTTGCAATGTGAGCATGATGAATCAGCAAATGATGGAAGAAATAGGTTAGTTGGTTATTTCTTCTTTTCTTTCTTTGGGATGAGTCCCAGATTATATGATCCAAAAGCATACTAGACATTCAGTTGTCAGTGATATAGTTTTTTTAGATACAAATCAATTCCAGAATTGAGATATAGCCTCATTCAATATTCTTTATCTAATTTAACAGTGGGATCTTTCTTTTAGGGCACAATGCGAACAAGTTGCCCCTTGGAAAACTTAGTAAATCAACAATTTTGAAGGTAACCCTTTGGGAATGTCAATTTTCTCTCCCTTGGCATTTGTGGATTTTATTTATTGTTCCTTTCATAACTCTATTAAATATACTGATTTCTTCTTGTGCCACTATCATGTTATTAATGAAATCAACGTTCTTTAATAACATTGAGCTTCTAACCTAAATTATAGTTTAGGTCTTCCGAATTTTTTTCTTTGAAATTTGGGTAATACAAGCATATATCCTTGTACTTATGGGTGAGAATAACATTTTGTCTCCTGTAAACTATATAGATAATAGGGCAATATGTCTCATGTAACTAAAGTAACATTTTGTCTTTTGCACAAATATCTTTAGGGTTTTATAAGAGTTATGTTATAGGAAAAGTGATTGTGTAATGTTATAGAGATTCGTTTTACGTGCATTAGTTTTTTTTTTTTTTTTTTGCTTTAGAAAGTGTGGGCCCCACAAAATGTTGTGTGTAGGAAAATTTTTAGTATCATGTGACATGATAGATATAAACCCCATACTTTCATGTGCGGTTCACCATTTTTTTTAAAAGACATGATATGTTTTTCAGTGTCTTTGTACAAAACAAAATGTCTCCTGGATGGACATATTCCCCTAGTTAATAATTATAAACTATATTTTAATAGTCTATGTTATCAAGAATTATTGTAGCAATTGTTAGGAACACTTTTGGAAAATATAAATGATTTAACCAAAATGAGAATAATATACAGTTGGAACAATCTTGTATTTCAATACTATCAAGGAGTAATAGTTCGTAGGATTTACACAATAATAGATTATATTTTAATAATTAAGTTGTTTAAAATAGATTATTATAATAAATATAATTATGTAAGCATATCAAATCCTATAATAATGCTAATGGACTAATTAAACTGTTTGTCTTGAGCATAATTATATTATATTCAAAAGTAATTATTCACCGTGCCAAAAAAGAGAGAGTAATTATTCAAAAATTATTTTTAAGAAGGGTAATGCATTACATCGAATAACAAAAGTCGAAATAACACTAAATTTCATCTTTTATATTTTTTTCCTTAAAACATGTAAATCCATAATAAACCAAAGAAAAAAAAAACATGGTTGTTTTACTTTTTTGTGGTTGTAAAAGGTGAGAAAATAATTATAACACCTCGGAAAATTAAATGTGAATTTATGTGATAAAATGTGGGTTTAAAAGGGAAGGATTAGTAAAAATCCGAGAATTAGGGCCAAAATGGGCTAAAAGGGCAAAATGGTAATTTGCCAAGAACGTTAACCGAGGCATGAAAAATGGAGTTAGAGATTTAATATGGCAAAAATAATGCTGGAAATGGAATCAGGACGGAAAATTGAGTGAATAGGCAAATTTGGGAAAAATTGATGAATAGTGATTTTTAAGTGTTAAATACTGCGGTACGAGTGTACCGATAAGTGTGAAATTTTTATGAGAATTTTGAGGAAAGAAAAATATGACATGGACTGGAAAAATATGTAGATTAAGAATATGTGATCATAATTTTTATCGGGATTAAAGTTAGATCGCGTGTGGGACCCGTGGGATCAAAACCCACTTAAGTTCCCTCACTTTTCCCCTCACTCTCACGCTCTCTCTCTCCTTCCTCTTCTTCTCCACCGTGAAACCCCCCCCCCCCCCCCCCATTTGCAAGAAAATGAGCATTTCTTCTCCTCTCCACCATTTCTTCAATTCCTCACCAAATCACTTGATTTTGGTGTTGAAATCTATTGTAAACAACCTTCCAAAGCCATTGGTAACACTTAGAAGCCATGAAATCATCTCCTTGGGGCGAAAATGGACAAACTCAGATCCGACCCCTTTGGTGTTCTTGGAGTTTTTGGAGTTTTTGGATCTCTTTTGGATTGATGGAGCCTTGGTGGTGTTCCTACACTTGGTGGTGAGTATATTTGTGGTATTTTTATGGTTGGATTCATAGATCTAGGAATTTATGCTTTAAACCTTTGATTTTAGATGTGTGATGATAGATAGCCCAAATGGAAAAATGCTATTAGATGAAAAGGCCTTAGAATGATGCATGAAAGCTAGAAATGCTATGATAAATTTTGGTGAAAAAGTTAGGTTTTTAACTTAGGAAAAAAATTGTGGAAATCTCATGAAAATGGGTAAGTGATGTAATTGAATAATTGAATGATGGACCATTGGAATAGGTTGATAATATGATTACATGATTAGTATGAGTGTTAAAATGAATTGAAAAGCCTTGGGGCATACCTTTTTGGGGGAATCCGAATTATGATGAAAATTGAGGTAAAATGATATAAAAATGATGTAGTGGATGTTGAATGATTGAAAATGAGGTTTAATTGGATGATAGTATAGTGTGGTAAAATGGAATGAGAAGAAAGAATGTGTGATTTATGATATAATTGGTAAATTGATCTATAAAAGAGATTGAAGTAAAATGAATGATTATTTGAGATTTAATGTTTGATTTGGAAATGGATTGATAATCATGTTGTGGATTATCTAGGTTGCCTCTTATGGACGCTTTGGAAGCGGGTAAGCTTGGAGCTTACGTTTGGAGCATTGGCTCGGTATTGAGGTAACCATTGGAACTGGGGTTTAGCCCTTGTGTGCTCCACCACACCTAGTGGATGGTTGTGGTTGGATTATGTGGTTATGACATTGTGTGATTGTGTGCTTGTATGCATATTGCTTGATTTTGTGAAAATTGTTTGGTCACTGGCCAGTTGACGTGTGTGGAGTTTGGACATCCGCTGGGTTCGTCCTTGTGAGAATGCCAGTCGGGTTTTGCCGTGGAGTCGACTCTGGGAGCGGCGCCAGGATGATCCAAACGGGGACGTCCGCCGGATAGGGCTCATGAGGAGTTCCGGTTGGGTATTGCCATGGAGTCGTCTCAACCATGGGAGAGGCGCCAGGACTGTCTCGGGAGTTATATGATGGAGTCCTTGAACATGAATCCATGAGTGGATGTTCTTGGGTGTCTCCAGTTGATGGGTGATATTGCATTGCTTGCATATTGTATGATGTTATATTTGCACATTGAGTGAGCCATGGGGTGGAGAAACCTCCAGGGCCCTTGGTTTACTGAGATATATTTATATATCTCACCCCGTGTTGTGGGGCATCATTTCAGGTCAGGTTGAGCCTGGAAGAGTGGAGCATGAGGTGCATGTTGGAGGCACCATGGGATGAGCATTGGATAGGGACACATCTTGCATATGATGTATGCTTTAGACTTAGGTCATGAATCTATGCATGTTGAAAATGCCATGCTTAGTAAGCTCATGAACACATGTTAGATCCTTCAATATGATGTATATGTAGGACATGAGAATATATTGTATATTTGAGTGAGCATGGGACTTGTCCATTGCCACATTCATTGTAATTGAAGTCTTGGTGAATATGTTGTAAAATGGACCATATTTGATGTAAAATGGCCATTATGTTAAGGACTTTGTATATGATACATAATTGAATGAAAAGGTATGTTTGAAGGGCCTAGTGCCTAGATTAGAGTATGTTTAAGTGTTGTGTGGAGTATCAAGGGGTTAGGGATGGATTACACAACCCTTTTTGGGGCTTAAAATGCTGTAATCTGTCATTTTGCTGCATAGTAATCGATTACCCAAGCATGGTAATCGATTACCATGCAACAGGGGACGAAAAATCAGCTACTGTCTTCACTGGTAATCGATTACTAAGGCTTGGTAATCGATTACCATGTGAGGTAATCGATTACCCAAGCTTGGTAATCGATTACCAGAACAGAGGAGGTCAAAATTTGGCTACTGCCTCATTTTTGACAGGTGGTAATCGATTACCACCCACTGGTAATCGATTACCACAGTGCAATTTTTGAAAATTCAGGTTTTTCTTGACTTAAAGAAAGGGGCATAACTTGGTGGGTAGAACTCCAAATGGTACGTGGTTTGAAACCACGCGTAGCTTAGGTAAAGGGCTAGAATATGGTAAGAAATGAAAATAAGTTGATGAGTTTAAATGAGTTGAATAAAAAGAATGATTAGTGATGTTAGTAGACTGTTTGCTTCCGCGTTTTGCAATTACAATTATGGTGTTGTTTTAATTGATTACGGAAAAGGTAATGGTTATAAAAAGGAACACGAATAAAGAAAAAAGTTTACCCGTAATTTAATTAACCCAACTACTGTGATTGTAACTGCGCTTAATATCATAATCAATGTTAACAATACCGGTACGTAACGGGCTGTTACATTTTATGGTATCAGAGCAGTTTCTTTAGGGAACTCTGATGAGTGTGTAATTGAGGTAAGTGCTGTATAGTTGTACGTAGACTCTTATTGACTGCTGCACATGTGATTCCTTAGTTTGGGCCTGATCAACCCATTCCTTTGTGTTCAATGTGTGGTCAGTATAAGATGCCTTCGTAACAACCCTGGAGCACCAATGCCAGTCTTTAGGCTAAGATGGTGGGTGCAGTGTTGACTACCTCACGGATGGATATGTTAGTAAGTAAAAATTGTGATACTGTTATTGAGGACTTAGTGAGAATGAATTGATATAAGATTTTTAACCACTTTAGGTAGAATGCTACCATAGTTGAATGTGTGGTCTTGTGGTTAGTAAAAGGATTGATTTGAGTTGATATTGGTATTATGATGTGGGTAAGTTTTCCCTAAATGTTTGGGGAGTTAGAAAAATTGAGTATATGTGGAATTAGTGCTATAACCTTGATATGGTAGGGAAATTGGAACCCCAAGGAATTCGTGAGAATTTGAATATGAGTGTTATATGTAATATTGGATACCTTAGGGTAAAGTATAAGGTTACAAGACCCTTGATAAGGGCATACACTTGGATGACTTAAGATGCTTGGATGTAGAAATAAAATTGAAATTTCAAAAGGTGGATGTAGGATTGTGATTGACTTAAAAAGAACTATGGAAAGGATGTGTTGGAAAAGTCAATGTTGAAATTGGGACTTTAGTCCATGATGATGTAATGATTGGTTAGGTGTAAGTGAGAAGGTCATATGTATAAAAAGTAAAATATAAGAAGTTGAGGAAATTGCCATGTGTGGCATTTGATGAATTTGATTGAAAGGATGAAAATCCATAAGTTAAGGATGATTGGACTTGACAAATGTGAGGTGAGAAAATATAACGGAGTGTGGTGTATTAATGGTATTACTATGCTTCCATAATGATGTGGAGCATTGCAAATTGGACGATGTGGCTTAAATATATGTGGATAGTAATCCTGTGATGGCTAAGTGTTATTTGTAAAATATATATAAGTGTAAATGTGTATGTTTTGTGAAGGCCGGGGTGCCTAAATGTATAATTGTGTTGTTTTGAGTTAGTAGACTCTATGGAAAAAGAAAAAAAAAAAAAAAAAAAAAAAATTATTTTTGGTAACAGAGTAATAATGTAAGTGAAATTCCCTATGATGGGAAGTGTGGAAGAGATTGTCTCTTTGGAGTGTCATTGGATGCTCAATGTGGTATGGGATTCATGATGGAGTCCCGGTGTGCAAGTTATACCATGGCACACATGTTGGTAATAATGTGGCAATTGAAATTATCCTGGGTTTCCCTTTGTGGATTGAATCCTAAGAGGTGTTGCTCTTGGAAGTCCCAGGCGAGCGCTGCTCGAAGTTGAAAAGTATCTGGAGGTCCGGATGCGCTGAATGCATGGACTGTTAAGTGAGGGCACTCTTGGTGTCATAGTGAAATATTGAGAAAAAGGTGAATTCAGTTTAATGAAGTGGATCTTCCACAGTGTCGAGCATGGTTGCTATGAGTCGTGATGGACAATGGATTAGGACTGTACCAAACATGGGTACTGTAGGAATTGAAAGTTTTGTGTCAAAATATGAAAAAGATGCCGAGATCATGTGAAGAGGATTATTCTATGGACTAAGACTAATGACTAGTCAAGTTAAATGAGTATAATGACAAGAAAAGAACCATATTGGAAAATTGTAGTGGATGGTGCAAAAGTAGGATATATCTAGGATACCATCATGTACCTATATAAGAATTGTTTGCCGTTATATGCGGATTTGATGTGAATGTGTTTATCCTTGTGTGGCTTATATGCCCTGAGTATATGGCTATCTCCGTATGGATTATGTTCCCGGAGATTATTATTATCATGTAAAGGTAAGGTAGTGGGACTGTTAGTACAGTCTATGGGCATGTTACCTCTTCTTGCGTGAATTATAAGGACAGATTCTCTGATTGGTGGGGCATTGCACCTGGGGCCCTTAGGACAGCAAGAGCTCGAGGGGTTAAACCTGGGATGTTCTTACCCATTGCATTAGAGGATTGTATCTTGTGAGGAACGCAAGAGGTGAATTTGGATAACTGTAAGTGAACAGTAATATGCCTAATATGATGAAATGTGTGAGGTGCCATGAGATGGCAGTTTGAATTATGAATGTGAGCACACGGAGATGTGCATGAATGTATACCAAGTGTGGTAGTGTGGAATTATGGTTTTACGGAAGATGTGGAATGAATTATTGGATTGTCACCCTATGTGAAGGGAATGGAAAGTTGATTAGTATTGACGATTGAGTCAAAGTTTTATGGAAAGGCATGTAAAGGTGAGAGGTGAAGACGAGTTGGTGGCCTGAGTGGCCAAGGATTTTAATAAGTGATAAATTGTGATGTAGTCAAGTAAAAGAGTGTGGTACGGGTTGTTAAATATAATGGTATTGGTGAAATAAAAGGTTGATATCTTTACCCTGGTGGTAGAGTCACTGATGGAGTTGTATAGACGGAGATTGTAGTGAGAGGTGTGTTGAAAATACACAATGTTAAGGTTGTTGTTGACTAGGTACCCAGATATATGGTTGAGTGTGCTAGTAGTACTGTGAATAGTCCGAGAGACTTGTGTAACAACTGATATGAAGTGATGAAAGTAATGATAGTGATGGATTTAGTTCCTTGTGGTATGATAAATAGGCTTTGAAAATTCCGATGTAATGGGACAGGTATGAGGAAGAGAGATTATATGTGACCTTGGAGCGGTACATACTGGTTGAATGAAATGATAAGGAAGGTGAGGTGTGTAGAATGAAATACATGTGGAAATTGATAACATGAGTATGGAACAGTAATTAAAGAAAAGTTGTTAATGGAAATCGTGGGCATGTTGCCTTTAATGTGGGAAATCAATGACGAACTATGTGTTAAGTTTTGAGATGATTAATTGAAAAGGTAATTATGATTAGTTTATAAAATTCAGGAGTGGATTCATGGTTGAAAGCTTTGAAAGGACCGATGTAAGGTAAGAATTATAATGTGGGGTCCATGATGTGCCAGTAAAAGGTCTTGAGAGAGAGATTCGCCATTGTGTTTTGGTGAAGTTGGTGGACTTGTAAGGATAGGTTGACTGTTGAGCACAAAGATGGTGCTTGTAAAAGAGTAAAGTGTTGAGGTGAAATGGTACGTTGTAGGTTGAGAACATGAGAAAAGAAAGATGTGTAGATACGAGTTGTGGCTAAGTGCCAAGAATGGGGATTGTTCCCTTAGAAAATGTGAAGTTATAGTGAGCATGAACTAGATGTTTACTCAGTGAGTTGCACTGAGAGGCTGTGAGATTCCATAATAGTGTTTAATGTGGAATAGGAAATGTGAAAAAGATTGATGACAAGAGTTGATACTCCATAAGAATAAAATTCAGAGAAGGAAAATTGTGGCTGTATTGTGCCAGTAAGTAATAGTTGCCTGTGTGGCACAGATTGAATAGGATGTAGCATAACCCTATGGGTATATTGGTCGATATGTTAATTTGGTAGGAAAACCTGCCAAGAGAAAATATGGGCTATATGTGCTAGGTAGCCGGACTTGTAAAAAGAAAGTGAAAAGAAACTGAAAAGAAACTAAAAGAAATTGGCTTGGTAAAGCATTGATAGAGCACAACTGTGTGGTGCGCTCCGGTTGTTCACATGTGGTGTCACCGGTTGAGATTGAGATTGGGAAGGACTTGAGGTCTCCCATTGGGCCTTTGAAAGGCAAGACTATTGTGAAATGTGGCTGAAAAGCCAAAAGATAAAAATGTAAATGAGTATTTTGGTGTCCGCGCACTGGATGAGGCTTCTTGGGGTACGGGGGACTGAGATTCTCCGGCTGTATCTTGAGTTAGCATATGTGCATAGTTGATTTTGCGGACAAAATTCTAAAAAGGTGGGGTGAATATAACACCTCGGAAAATTAAATGTGAATTTATGTGATAAAATGTGGGTTTAAAAGGGAAGGATTAGTGAAAATCCGAGAATTAGGGCCAAAATGGGCTAAAAGGGCAAAATGGTAATTTGCCAAGAACGTTAACCGAGGCATGAAAAATGGAGTTAGAGATTTAATATGGCAAAAATAATGCTGGAAATGGAATCAGGACGGAAAATTGAGTGAATAGGCAAATTTGGGAAAAATTGATGAATAGTGATTTTTAAGTGTTAAATACTGCGGTACGAGTGTACCGATAAGTGTGAAATTTTTATGAGAATTTTGAGGAAAGAAAAATATGACATGGACTGGAAAAATATGTAGATTAAGAATATGTGATCATAATTTTTATCGGGATTAAAGTTAGATCGCGTGTGGGACCCGTGGGATCAAAACCCACTTAAGTTCCCTCACTTTTCCCCTCACCCTCACGCCCTCTCTCCTCCTCCTCTTCTTCCTCACCCGTGAACCCCTCCCATTTACAAAGAACATGGCCATTTCTCTTCCTCTTCACCAATTCTTCATTTCTTCACCAAATCCTTTGATTTTGGTGTTGAAATCTATTGTAAACAACCTTCCAAAGCCATTGGTAACACTTAGAAGCCATGAAACCACCTCCTTGGGGCGAAAATGGACAAACTCAGATTCGACCCACTTGAGTTTTTGGAGATTTCTTGGAGTTTTGATCTTCAAATGGTTTAGTGAAGCCTTGGTGGTGATCATACAACACATTGTGAGTATATTTGTGGTATTTTTATGGTGGATTTCATAGATCTAGAAATTTATGTTCAAACCTTTGATTTGAGATGTGTGATGATAGAGAGCTCAAATGGAAAAATGCTATTAGATGAAAATGCCTTAGAATGATGCATGAAAGCTAGAAATGCTATGATAAATTTTGGTGAAAAAGTTGGAATTTTAACTTAGGAAAATTTGTGAAGATTTCATGAAAAAGTGGTATGTGGTGTAATTGGATAATTGAATGGTGGACCTTTGGTATGGAGTGATAACATGATGATAGGATTAGTGTGTGTGTTAAAATGGAATTGAAAACCTTGTAGAACCAATCTTTGGGAATTCGAACCATAGGGTGGTTTGGAGGAAAAATGATGTAAAGGTTGTGAATTTGATGGAAAAATGATATAAAAATGATGTAGTGGAAGTTGAATGATTGAAAATGATGTTTAATTGGATAATGGTATAGTGTGGTATAGTGGAATGAGAAGAAAGAATGTATGATTCATGACGTATGTGGTAATTGAGTTATAAAAGAGATTAAAGTTAAATGAATGAGTACTTGAGATAAATGATTGAATTGTAAATGATTTGATAATCATGTTGTGGATTATCTAGGTTGCCTCTGTTGGACGCTTTGGAAGCGGGTAAGCTTGGAGCTTACGTTTGGAGCATGGGCTCGGTATTGAGGTAACCATTGGAACTGGGGTTTAGCCCTTGTGTGCTCCACCACACCTAGTGGATGGTTGTGGTTGGATTATGTGGTTATGACATTGTGTGATTGTGTGCTTGTATGCATATTGCTTGAGTTTTGTGAAAATTGTTTGGTCACTGGCCAGTTGACGTGTGTGGAGTTTGGACATCCGCTGGGTTCGTCCTTGTGAGAATGCCAGTCGGGTTTTGCCGTGGAGTCGACTCTGGGAGCGGCGCCAGGATGATCCAAACGGGGACGTCCGCCGGATAGGGCTCATGAGGAGTTCCGGTTGGGTATTGCCATGGAGTCGTCTCAACCATGGGAGAGGCGCCAGGACTGTCTCGGGAGTTATATGATGGAGTCCTTGAACATGAATCCATGAGTGGATGTTCTTGGGTTGTCTCCAGTTGATGGGTGATATTGCATTGCTTGCATATTATATGATGTTGTATTTGCACATTGAGTGAGCCATGGGGTGGAGAAACCTCCAGGGCCCTTGGTTTACTGAGATATATTTATATATCTCACCCCGTGTTGTGGGGCATCATTTCAGGTTAGGTTGAGCCTGGAAGAGTGGAGCATGAGGTGCATATGGGAGGCACCACGTGATGAGCATTGGAGTAGGACATACTTTGCATTTGTTTTATGCTTAGAACTTAGATCATGAACTTGTGCATGTTGAAAATGCCATGCCTTTGTATGTTCATGACTACATGTAAATCCTTCAATATGATGTATATGTAGGACATGAGTATATATTGTATATTTGAGTGAGCATGGGACTTGTCCATTGCCACATTCATTGTATTAGAAGCCTTGGTGAATATGTTGTAAAATGGACCATATTTGATGTGAAATGGCCATTATATTAAAGACTATGTAAATGTTGCATAATGGAATGAAATTGCTTGTTTGAAGAGCCTAGAGCCTACATTAGAGTATGTTTAAGTGTTGTGTGGAGTATCAAGGGGTTAGGGATGGATTACACAACCCTTTTTGGGGCTTAAAATGTTGTAATCTGTCATTTTGCTGCATAGTAATCGATTACCCAAGCATGGTAATCGATTACCATGCAACAGGGGACGAAAAATCAGCTACTGTCTTCACTGGTAATCGATTACTGAGGCTTGGTAATCGATTACCATGTGAGGTAATCGATTACCCAAGCTTGGTAATCGATTACCAGAACAGAGGAGGTCAAAAATTGGCTACTGCCTCATTTTTGACAGGTGGTAATCGATTACCACCCACTGGTAATCGATTACCACAGTGCAATTTTTGAAAATTCAGGTTTTTCTTGGCTTAAAGAAAGGGGCATAACTTGGTGGGTAGAACTCCAAATGGTACGTGGTTTGAAACCACGCGTAGCTTATGTAAAGGGCTAGAAAATGGTAAGAAATGAAAATAAGTTGATGAGTTTAAATGAATTGAATAAAAAGAAAAGTTTAGTGTAGTTGTTTAGCTGGATGCTTCCGCGTATTGCATTTACAATTATAGTGTTGTTTTAATTAATTACGGAAAAGGATATTGTTATAAAAAGGAACGTGATAAAAGGAAAAAGTTTGCCCGTAATTTAATTAACCAATTACTGTGATTGTAACTGCGCTTAATATCATAATCAATGTTAACAATACCGGTACGTAACGGGCTGTTACAGAGTCGATTTTGGCTCCAATGTTCACAAGGCCGAATTCTAGTGTTGTCCGGCCACAGATTCAAGCCAACAATTTTGATATCAACCCGTCTATTATCAACTTGGTGGAAAAGACTCCTTTTAGTGGTGAGGAATATGAAGATCCTCATGATTTCATGGACAGATTTCTAAGAATCTGTGACACCACCAAACACAATGGGGTGTCTGATGATGCAATCCGACTTCGGTTATTTCCGTTTGCATTAACAGGGAAAACTCTTAGATGGTTGGACCGACAACCACCTAATAGCATCAGAACATGGGATGAGTTGGCAGCCAAGTTCTTTGCTGAACATTTCTCTCGGGAGAAATACAATAAGTTGGTGAATGAAATCACCAATTTTATTCAGCAACCGGGAGAGACCCTCTGTGCAGATTGGACAAGATTCCAAGAATTGATTAGGAAATGCCCCCAATATGACTTTCCAGATGAGAAGAAGGTCAGAGTCTTTTACAATGGGATGACACCAGACACAAGAATGATTGTCAATGGTGCAGCTGGTGGAACCATAGGAAGAAAGACTGCAGCAGAAACTCTAGAGCTGATTGATTACATGGCACGAAATGAAAATGCCTCAACAGAAGTCCAATTGACTCAATCAGCTCAATTGAAGAAGGGCATTCTACAACTTGGGAATCAAGATGCCACTTTAGCTGAACAGAAAGTGATTTCGCAATAACTAGCAAGTATGAATGCTAAGTTGGACAAAATACGAATATCCACAACTCAAGTTAATTCAATTAACTGTGAGTATTGTAAGGAGGACCATGAATCCAATGAGTGTCCAACACTTATAGGAGCTGAGGCATTCCAAGTTAATGGAGTGTGGTATGATCCAAGGCCACCACAAAACACTCAAGGTTATCAAAGAAACCAGAATAGTGGCCAAGGAAACAATTTTCAGAGAAGAAATCAAGGGGGAGGTTTGGATTATAAGTCCAATAATTTCCTACAACCTCATCCTCTTCCACAAAAAGAGCCATCTGAACTAGAGAAAGCTATGCTACAGCTTTCTAAGACTACAAATGATCATATGGAAAGTACAAGTGCTTTCATGAAGGAAACCAGGGCCTATCACAAGAATCAAGATGCCTCCATTCGGAATTTGGAGACCCAGATAGGACAGCTATCCAGGCAATTAGCTGAAAGAACTCCGGGGCAGTTTCCTGGAGATACAATTGCAAATCCCAAGGAGGATTGTAAATCCATCGTGACTAGGAGTGGGATTGTGATCACTCCTCAAGAAAAGCCTAAAATGGTTCAGCCAAAGAAGGTTGATGAATCATTAAAGGAAGCAGAAAAAGAAAAAGAAGCGGAAGCATCTGTCAAAGTGCAGGAGGAACCTGCAAAGCAAGACAAGAAGGAGGAAAAGGAGAAAGCTGTTGAGGCTCTAAAGCCACCAATGGATTTTTCTCGCTTTGAGAAACCTCCTTATCCCATGAAGCTTAAGCAGCAAGTGCAGAAACAACAATATGTCAGGTTTTTAGATATTTTTAAAAATTTGCATATTAATATCCCATTTGCTGAAGCTCTTGCTAACATGCCAAATTATGCTAAATTTATGAAAGATTTATTGTCAAGAAAGCATAAGTTGCAGGAATGTGAGACGGTAGCACTTACTGAAGAGTACAGTGCCATAATAACAAAGAAGTTCCCACCAAAGCTTCAAGATCCAGGAAGCTTTAATATCCCAATTGCCAAAGGAAATGTTGATGTTGGTCGGGCATTATGTGATCTTGGAGCAAGCATAAACTTGATGCTGTTATCATTATGCAAGGCTTTGGGAATTTATGAATTAAAGCCAACAATGGTGTCTTTACAACTGGCGGATCGTTCATTAAGAAGACCTAATGGGGTCATTGAGGATGTACTTGTCAAGGTTGACAAGTTTATCTTCTCTGCAGACTTCATTGTGTTGGATATGGGAGAAGAGAGTGAAATACCTCTTTTACTTGGAAGGCCATTCTTAGCCACAGCTAGGGCTATGATTGATGTTGAGCAAGGAAAGCTCGAGTTACCTATGAATGATGAGACAATCACAATCAATGTGTTCAAAGCCATGAAGAGTTCATCCGACCACAATGACTGTTTCAGACTTGATGTGATGGAGGAAGCAGTCAAGGAAGTAGACATTGGTGATCTAGATAATGAAGGAGAATTCAAGGATCTAGATGAGGAAGCTCTACAAGAAGAGGAAGAAACTGTCTTTGAGGTGCTGGAGAAAGAAGGAGAAGAAATAATCTCTTTAGCACCAAAGGTTGAGTTAAAAGAGTTGCCTAACACTCTTAAATATGCCTTTTTGGGAGATACAAATGATTACCTATAATCATAAATAAAGACTTGTCTCCAACTGAAGAGGAGAAGTTGTTGAAAGTGCTCAAAGAGCACAAGACAACCATTGGGTGGTCTATTTCTGATTTGAAGGGGATTAATCCTTCCTTCTGTACTCACAAGATCTTAATGGAGGACAATATCAAACCAGTGAGGCAGCCTCAGAGAAGATTAAAACCAACAATGAAGGAAGTAGTTCGAAAGGAGGTGATGAAACTCATGGATGCTGGAATGATTTACCCCATCTCTGACACTGCATAGGTAAGTCCAGTACAGGCAGTCCCAAAGAAGGGAGGTTTAACTGTCATGAAAAATGAAAAGAATGAGTTGGTTCCCACAAGGACTATCACTGGTTGGAGGATGTGTGTTGATTACAGGAGGCTAAATTCAGCTACTAGGAAAGATCATTTTCCTCTTCCATTTGTTGACCAAATGCTGGAAAGGCTAGCTGGTCATGCTTTTTATTGCTTCTTGGATGGATATTCCGGCTACAACCAAATTCCAGTAGCACCAGAGGATCAGAAAAAGACACCCTTCACATGCCCATTTGGAGTTTTTGCTTACAGAAGGATGCCATTTGGCCTCTGCAATGCACCTGCGACATTTCAAAGGTGTATGCTTTCTATCTTTTCTGATATGGTAGAAAAATATTTGGAGGTTTTTATGGATGAATTTTATGTGTTTGGTTCCTGTTTTGATTCATGCTTAGTTAATTTAGCTAAGGTTTTGAAGAGATGTCAGGAAACTAATTTAGTGCTTAATTGTGAAAAGTGTCATTTCATGGTACAAGATGGCATAGTATTGGGCCATAAGATTTCCAAACAAGGCATTGAAGTTGATAAGGCTAAGTTGATGCTAATTGAGAAACTTCGCCCTCCCGTTAATATTAATTGTGTGCGAAGTTTTTTGGGCCATGCAGGTTTTTATCGAAGATTCATCAAGGATTTTTTGAAAATTGCAAAACCTCTTAGCCAGCTGTTGGTGAAGGACAAGGAGTTTACATTTGAGGAAGCTTGTCTCAATGCATTTAATGTGTTGAAAGAAAAGCTAACCACAGCACCTGTTCTGACGGCACCAGATTGGAGTCTTCTGTTTGAACTCATGTGTGATGCGAGCGCATACGCCATGGGTGCAGTCCTTGGTCAACGTAAGGACAAATTGTTACATGTTATTTACTATGCAAGCAAAGTCTTTAATGAGGCACAAGCAAATTATGCCACTACTGAAAAAGAAATGCTTGCAGTAGTTTATGCATTGGATAAATTTAGATCTTATTTGATAGGTTCTAAAGTTATTATATTTACTGACCATGCTGCTATTAAGTATTTGATGAGCAAGCAAGATGCAAAGCCGAGATTGCTGCGATGGATGCTTTTGTTTCAGGAGTTTGATTTGGAAATCAGGGATAAAACAGGAGTGGAGAATAAAGTTGTTGATCATTTGTCAAGGATTCAAAATAAGCAACTAAAAGAAGGACCTGAAATTGAGGTTAATGAGTACTTCCCTCATGAACAAGTGATGGCAATAATAATGCATGCATGGTTTGCAGATTTTGCAAACTACAAAGCTGCTGGTTCAATGCCAGATGATCTTACTTGGCAACAAAAGAAAAAGTTCCTACATGATGCACGGAGGTACCATTGGGATAATCCATTTTTATATTTTCAATGTGCTGATGGTATTATTCACAGGTGTGTAGCTGAATTTGAGATGCCAGATATTCTATGGCATTGCCACGCATCTGATTACGGAGGTCATTTTGGAGCTAACCGGACCGCGCAAAAAGTATTGCAAAGTGGCTATTATTGGCCAACAATCTTTAAAGATGCGCGGAACTTTGTGGAGAAATGTGACAAGTGTCAGAGAACGAGAAACATTCCACGAAAGGATGAGATGCCCCTCAACTGTATACTGGAAGTAGAGCTTTTTGATGTGTGGGGAATTGACTTCATGGGACCATTCCCTAAGTCATACTTGAATCAGTACATCTTGGTGGTTGTGGACTATGTGTCCAAGTGGGTAGAAGCAGTTGCATTACCCACAAATGATGCAAAGGTGGTAGTTTCTTTCTTAAGAAAGAATATTTTCACCCGCTTCGGGGTTCCTCGTGCAATCATTAGTGATGGAGGAACCCACTTCTGCAATAAGCAATTTGAAAGTTTGCTTACAAAGTATGGTGTTACTCACAAGGTGGCAACACCATACCATCCTCAGACCAGCGGACAAGTTGAAATCTCTAATAGAGAGCTGAAGAGGATTCTAGAAAAGACAGTGAGCAACTCAAGAAAGGATTGGGTTAAGAAACTGGATGATGCACTTTGGGCATACAGGACTGCATTCAAAACACCAATAGGTATGTCACCATTCCAATTGGTGTATGGTAAGTCCTGTCATCTTCCCGTAGAATTAGAGCATAGGGCTTTGTGGGCAATTAAAATTTTAAATTTTGAACCATCAAAAGCTAATGCTAAGAGATTGCTGCAATTGAACGAGTTGGATGAGTTCAGGCTGGCAGCTTATGAGAATGCCAGAATTTATAAAGAAAAGACAAAGAGATGGCATGACAAAAGGATTCAACCAAAAGAGTTTGAGCCAGGACAACAGGTACTGTTATACAACTCTCAACTGAGGTTATTTCCAAGTAAGCTGAAGTCTCGTTGGTCTGGTCCTTTTGTTGTTAAAAAGGTATTTCCATACGGGACAGTTGAGATTTCCCCTCTTAATACTGAAAGACCTTTCAAGGTCAATGGGTGTCGGTTGAAAGTCTATCATGGTGGCGATATCTATAGGGACACAATTTCTGTTCCTTTGTCTTCACCCGAATCTTAAATGATTCCTGTCAGGCTCGTGACGTTAAACAAGCGCTTGCTGGGAGGCAACCCAGTGGATAATTTGTCAATTTCTTAGTTTAGATGCTTGTTTTTAAAAGTTAAATAGATGAGTTTGCTAGTCCATGCTGGTAGCGTGGTATCCACGCTAGCAGCGTGGATCAGGAAAAATTGGCAGTGAGTCCCGCGCTGAAAGCGTGGTTACCGCGCTATCAGCGCCATACAGCCAAAATGGACAGGACGGTCCACATTCCCAGCATGAGTACCACGCCCATAGCGTGGAGGCCGCGCTAGCAGCGCGGTAAAGCCAAAATGGGCAGGACGGTTCACATTCCCAGCGTGGGTACCACGCCCATAGCGTGGAGGTGACGCTAGTAGCGTGGATTGAAAAAAATTGGCAGTGATGCCCGCGCTGAAAGCGTCATTTTGACGCTGCCAGCGCGGCACTAAAAAAAGCTTCCGCGCTCCCAGCGTGAGATCCATGCTGAGAGCGCGAGATCCACATCAGTTTGTTTTTTTTTAAAAGCCTCCCTCACACAAAAACCCTACCATTTTCACTCCACCGCCACCACCACTCTCCCTCTTCCTCTTCACTCACCAAAATCACTTTACCTCACTTCACCACTCTCCTTTACACAAACCATCTCATTCCACACTACTTCTCAACACCTCTACACCACCGGAGGATACAAAGGTTTTTTCTTCCAAGTGATAAGGTTTCTCAATTCCATTACTTTGCATTCAATGGCTGGTGACAAGGTAAATTTGATGCATTGGTTGTTTGATATTACTATGTTTCTGTGGTCATATGAATGCTGGTGGTATTTGATCTTTCATGATTATCTTGGTTGTACAAGTCTGGAATTGCATGCGAGGTGTTTGTTAAATTGTCTCATAGGAAAAATCAAAGTGAATTGTATAGTGCATACTTGATGGTTTTCATAGGTGTGTATATATGCTAATCCATGGTTGTCATACTTGAAAATACATCATATAGCAAATACATGCCAAGTGTTTAAGATTTTATCTTTCACAAGAAACATGTATTTGCTTAGATGCATTGGGTGGAAATAACTTGAATACCAAAGGCCACAACCACATGATAATTGATGTCATTTTGGTCCATAAGAGTAGAATTTTGATTTCACATATTATTTGGTTATGACTTCTTTCAAACTTTGGATATGGACTGATTGAATCACTTACTAGCATGAACTGTTATGAAATGATTTGGCTGAATAAAGTGTTGATTAAATCTGGCTGGAAGTAGCAGGAAATAAATCTGGGAATTGGTTGTTGGTTATCTAATATGCTGAATTCTTTTTGACATGTTGCTAAACTACGCACATATTTGGATCCTATTGTGTTGGAACTCTTCTGAGTGCAGGGTAAAAACATCAAGAAGACTGCTGCTGGTAAGAAGATTGGAGGAAGTAGTGCAGCTGGCACTAAAAGACCTAGGGCCCCTGCCCTCATTGATTTTGATAGTAACCGGTTCCTCACACCTGAAGCACAGGACCGGTACTACAATTGGTTCATGAAAAAGAAGATTATTCAAGAAAGGAGAATCAGTGAGTTTCTTGCGGATGACTGTCCAGTGAGATTAACAATTGAGAGGAGAGGTTGGAATAAATTGGTCCATTTTCCAAGAGCCAGTTGCAGCACAATTTTGAGGGAATTCTGTGCTAATGCAGACCGAGACACTGTGGAGAGCACCAGAAAGAGTTGGGTAAGGGGGAAAGAGGTCTCCTTCACAGCATTCCAAATTGAGAGGTTCCTGCAAACTTCTTGGGATGCCACAAAGTCATGCTATTTTACCGACCAATTTAATAGGATGCAGCCTATTGAAGGGGTGTATAGAGAGGAGATGCCTGCCATTGCTGCAAGAATACGGGAGGGTATCACTCAGCCTCATTCTGCTTGGAAGCCGAAGCATGGTCAGCCTGATGTACCTGAAAAATTAGATCGGACAGACCTTAATGAGGAAGCAATCTTCTGGCACTCATTCATCAACTCTACCATCATAGCCTCCACCAACCTGAGTGATGTGAATGTGGAAATAGCAGTTCTACTGTATACTCTTTTGGGAGAGAAGAACCTTCACATTGGGGCCATTCTGTCTGATAGAATAGTCTACATTATTACTCAGGGCAGATCAGACATTAGCCTAGCTCATTGCTCGCTGATTGAGCACCTCTGTATACAGGCAGGTGTGGAAATACCCGAGTAAGTGCCACAAGATGTAAAAATCAAGAGAGATCTGACTCAGGATCATTTCAATGATATGCAGAAAGAATCCCGCAGACAAGCTATTTGGAAAGCATCTGGCGGTACAGTTCCACCTCCACCACCAGTCTCCTCTGCACCTCCAACAACTGATTCACTTTTGCTTCATGC
Source organism: Gastrolobium villosum (assembly GCA_032173675.1). NCBI lineage: Eukaryota > Viridiplantae > Streptophyta > Magnoliopsida > Fabales > Fabaceae > Gastrolobium > Gastrolobium villosum. The sequence goes on from JAVKPL010009949.1 coordinate 23,908, forward strand.
TATTGATCAGCGTCAATAGCAAATGATGGTTCAAAACCATTATATGATGAGTATGATGGAGAAGCTTTGCCTTGATAGAGGGATTGACACGGCTAGTTTGATGGCACAATTTCCACCACCCCCTGCACAGGCTGGTCCATCTATGGCTCCTACTTGGGATGCTGCTCCTGCTGATGATGATGTTCTTGCGGATCTCGAAGCTGATGCTGTCATGGATGACGCATAGTTTCATTTTCACTATCACCCACTGCACATTGCCAGTTCCTTAGGCAATTCATTTTGATGTTTAAATACATTGTTGAGGATTATGGTTACTTTTTGACTCTTGTTTTAATGATTATTCTATTTTTCTGATTTAACAAATGTGTGTGTGTTCCATCTGGCAGAATTAGCTTTCATCTAGTATAGTTTGTTGCTGAGGACAACAACATTCTAAATCTGGGAATTGTCGCATGGCATGCTAAATGCGAGATTTGATAATTACTGCGGAACTACACCTTGGAAAAGACGTCTAAACAGAATAACAGAAATTTTTCTGAAAATGGAAGACATTTTAACCCTCAATTTTTGTTTATTTACTATTTCTGCATCTAAAAAAAAAAAGTTTCCTGAATAAGCAGTTCCAGATTGTTCTAAGCATACTCAGTAAGTAACATGATTTAGTTAGATGAAGCATGATATCTATGAACAAGTAATTGTTTTAATCTGAGAATGATGACTACTTATTTTTATAACTGTTTGGTGAAATTTTTTGGATAATGCTTCATGTGTAGCTCTGAATTGAGATTCTAGTTGAATTATTACTGTGAGGAATTGAGCCTAAACAGGAATTTTTTTTCAGAGAGGCCTCACTGTAGTAGTTTCTAGAACTTGAACTGTTTCTCTAGCTTGTATGCATTATTGATATGACAAAGGCATTGTTATTCTAGCTAACTTATAGCCAAACAGCCTACCCAAAAAAAAAATTCCATTGTTAAGCCCTTTGAGTCTTAGACCGGATCATTCAAACCTAACGAAAGTTGCTTAACCCTGTTCCTTATGACACACCCTGAGAGATTGAATGTTGATCAAAGAAGAAAAGTCAAATCACTTCTGAAGAAAGGAAAGAAGAAAAAAAAAATTTACAGCTCAAAGAGAAGAGAAGAAGATATCTGCAAACAAGGAAAGAAAAAGGTAGTGAAGAAAGGGGAAGAATCTCAAGTCGAAAAATGAGGCGAAGCCTGAAGAGAAGGAAGTATTATTAAAATCAGCATTTCAATCACTCCACTCAGCTTCTGACCAAAAGATTCTCACCCCCAAACCAGACCAAGTTGTAACCTATCAAAGACCTTTTGATCAATCTATGCATGTCAAATGGATTCCTCATTCATAGGAATTGAGGATAAGTTCAAGTAATGGAATTCTTGCTACACTGATGGATAAGTGTGAAAACCTTAAACACTGAGTGTAACGAGAGTACATTTAAACTGGTGAGGAATGTTCAAGCTAGAGTTTAAATTCTTGTTACAACTGAAAATCAGTGTTGGAAGTTTATAACAAGAAAGTTATACATTCATAGCATTCTGAATTCTTAAGATATTGTGTACCATGTTTTCACATAATTATTCTTTGCTGATAATTTGAATCTATTACATTGCTGAGGACAACAAAGTTCAAATCTGGGAATTGTTTGATATGCGCTTAGCATATCAAGAAATCCAAGCTCAAAAGAGAAAAAATATGATTAGATCTTAAGCAAAAAAGGCAATAATCAATGTTCATCTGTCATTATTTTAAATCAAAGATTGCATACTGACTTTATGTTGATTTCGTAGGAAAAACGGACAAATTGAAGCTAAAAGAGGAAAGGCTAAAACTGAAGACCCACGCTGAGAGCGTGGGTATGACGCTGTAAGCGTGAGAAGACTTTTTCAGACAGAGGCAACCACGCTCATAGCGTGGGATTCACGCCAGCAGCGCCAGTGATTCAAAATAGGCACAGGCAACCACGCTCATAGCGTGGGATCCACGCTCAGAGCACCAGTGACCCAAAACAGGCAGAGACAACCACGCTTATAGCGTGAGATCCACGCTGAAAGTGCAAGTCACTCTTGCTTTCCACGCTCATAGCGTGGGATCCGCGCTCAGAGCGCCAGTTGCGAAATCACAGCACCGCGTCTTGTGAAGGATAAAATTTGAAAAAGATAAAAAGGTTATAAATAGACCTCGTGACACAACCCTAGGACATACATTTTCTTACCTAAAAAGAGGACCGTCGCTGCGAAGAGAGCTGTTCGTCGTTCGTTGTTCTTCGTTCTTCGTTCATCAGTTTGTAATTTACTTTCTTGTTGAATTTTATTTAGGATCAGCCATGAATATGGTTGGTCAGATCTTTTTGTTGTGGTAAGGGTCACAACCCTGAATGTGAACCCCTTGTAGTTTGGATCTGATTTATATATGTTTATCTTTCTGCATCTATTTTCCTTCACTCTTCATCTCGTTGTTCTTTTAGATATGATCATTCTAACAGATCACTAGGGTTAGGATTCACAATAGGAATATTGGGATCCTAATTCCCGAACAGGAGGAAAATAGTTGTTCATGTAGGCACTAGGGATAGGCTACATGAACTGCAAACATGAAAGATTCACCGAATAGTATGTTTAACCTGAAAAGGAATCTCTAAGGAATTAGGGTTCTAATAAGGTTAATAAGGTTAAGATCCCTAAGGAATTAGGATTTAACCAATTAAATAAAAGATGGTGAATCGTTTGATCAAAGGGTAATTCATATGTAAATTTAAATTCATATTACAAGGTGGGGATCAAACAGGTGTTAGTACTCTTACTGCAATCTTTTTACAATTATTTTTTCAAAACCCTAATTTTATACGATTTGTTCATCCATTTTCAGAAAATACAAAAATATGCAATTTATATTTTAGTTACTTTTCGTGTTAAATCAACAACAATTGCTACCTCTTTTGATCCGTTCAACTTAAGGGGACTGGTTATTATAGTACTTGGTCTACAATCCCTGTGGAGACGATACTCTACTTCATCACTTTTATTACTTGGAACGATCGGTATACTTGCCGAGTTCGCAACAAATTCAACAACCCCGACAAAACTATTACGTGAAAATTCCAAACTACACATTCACAAAGATAAAATCTTGGAATCCATACAATACAAATGTGACTCTGCTAAAAAGAAAGGAAAAAGAAAAACTACCTTATTTTTAAGTACAAGTTTTTTTTTAAAAAAAAAAAAAAAAACTAGAAATTCCAACAAAACAAGAAAGACTTGTTTTTTTAATAAAAGAAAGAGACAAACCATAAGATTCTTAAAATTCCCCATATAATTCAATAACCCCGACAAATCTATTACGTGAAAATTCCAAACTACATATTCAAAACGATAAAATCTTGGAATCCATACAATACAAATGTGACTCTGCTAAAAAGAAAGGAAAAAGAAAATCTACCTAATTTTTAAGTACAAGTTTAAAAAAAGAAAGAATCCAAAAAGTAGAAATTCCACCAAAACAAGAAAGACTTGTTTTCTTAATAAAAGAAAGAGACAAACCATAAGATTCTTGAAATTCCCCGTATAATTCAATAACCCCGACAAAACTATTACGTGAAAATTTCAAACTACACATTCACAAAGATAAAATCTTGGAATCCATACAATACAAATGTGACTCTGCTAAAAAGAAAGAAAAAAAAAAACTACCTAATTTTTAAGTACAAGTTAAAAAAAAAAAAACAAAATCCAAAAATTCCACCAAAACAAGAAAGACATTTTTTTTACAAAAGAAAGAGACAAATCGTAAGATTCTTTAAATTCCCCGTATAATTCAATAACCCCGACAAAACTGTTACGTGAAAATTCCAAACTAGACATTCACAAAGATAAAATCTTGGAATCCATACAATACAAAAGAGACTCTGCTATAAAGAAATGAAAAAGAAAATCTATCTAATTTTTAAGTACAAGTTTTAAAAAAAAACCAAAAGCCAGAAATTCCACCAAAACAAGAAAGACTTGTTTTTTTTTTAATAAAAGAAAGAGACAAACCGTAAGATTCTTGAAATTCCCCATATAATTCAATAACCCCAACAAAACTATTACGTGAAAATTCCAAACTACACATTCACAAAGATAAAATCTTGGAATCCATACAATACAAATGTGACTCTGCTAAAAAGAAAGAAAAAGAAAAACTACCTAATTTTTTAGTACAAGTTAAAAAAAAAAAACCAAAAACCAGAAATTCCACCAAAACAAGAAAGACATTTTTTTTACAAAAGAAAGAGACAAACCGTAAGAATCTTTAAATTTCCCGTATAATTCAATAACCCCGACAAAACTATTACGTGAAATTTCCAAACTACACATTCACAAAGATAAAATCTTGGAATCCATACAATACAAATGTGACTCTGCTAAAAAGAAAGGAAAAAAGAAAATCTACCTAATTTTTAAGTACAAGTTTAAAAAAAAACCAAAAACCAGAAATTCCACCAAAACACGAAAGACTTGTTTTTTTAATAAAAGAAAGAGATAAACCGTAAGATTCTTGAAATTCCCCATATAATTCAATAAGCCCGACAAAACTATTACGTGAGAATTCCAAACTACACATTCACAAAGATAAAATCTTGGAATCCATACAATACAAATGTGACTCTGCTAAAAAGAAAGGAAAAAGAAAAACTACCTAATTTTTAAGTACAAGTTAAAAAAAAAAAACCAAAAACCAGAAATTCCACCAAAACAAGAAAGACATTTTTTTTACAAAAGGAGACAAACCGTAAGATTCTTTAAATTCCCCATATAATTCAATAACCCGACAAAACTACTATGTGAAAATTCCAAACTACACATTCACAAAGATAAAATCTTGGAATCCATACAATACAAATGTGACTCTGCTAAAAAGAAAGGAAAAAAAAACAGATATACGGATATATCTCAGTAACCAAGAGGTGAGATATACGGGGTGAGATATACGGGGTGAGATAAATGCCCCGAGACGGGGTGAGATATACGGATATATCTCAGTAACCAAGAGGTTATAGAGAAAACTCCGCCCAATGGTTCACTTCGATGTATATCAATAATATAAAACACCATCACTGTTATAAAACGGGATAAAGCAAGGGATTTAGAGAAAGGGGGAAATATCAAAAACAACTACGACATGCGGGATGGTAGCTACCAACACCACGCCATGTCCTCGGCTATACGCCTATGGGTACTACCCCTGGCGTGTTCATAGAACAACCCAACAAGGTACCCCTTCCAACCATATACACCCGAGACTACCTAGTGTGCTCCTATCCGGATAACACACCACGACCCTGGCTCAACTGGAACTCCCTCTCGGAGACCTATCCAATGGCAGTCCGGAAACTTGCCCGAAGGCTAAAATATCTACTGGCCAGAGATCTGGTACATAAGTACCCACTGTGATAAAGCATATGCATGCTCATGCTGTTCTACACTACTCATACACACTTCCTACCATCACCCTCAGCGGGTATGGTGGAACACACAAGGGGAACAAGCCCTAGTACCAAGAGGTTACCTTTCTTTTTTCCTTCCACTGAGCTCCGCAGAACTCCACTTACAGCTTGATACACAGGGAACGCCTACACAGAGGACAATTGCACACACTTAGAACTTTAAACCACTCATGAATTTCAAAATAGCATGTGTAAATCACATCACTTACCTCAATCCACTTGGTCCAGGACCAAGGGCAATCCACTGTTTCACTGTTCCGGGTTTAATTCCACGTACGACAACCTATACAACCATGTATAGCCGTCAGTTTCAGTCAAAATACGTCAAAACGCGAAAACGTCAGATTTCACCTCACCACTAGGGAGGGTTCGGCCATATCAGTGTCTTTTTAGAATTTATTTTTCTAAATTTTCTTTTTCATTTTATTACACTCACTTAGGTTACCAAAAGGCTAGTTCAATCGCAGTTTTTCTGTTTTACGACTTTTACGCAACGTTTTACGAAATATTTCACTTTAGGCACATTAGGCCAATTTTACCACTTATGGTTTTTGCATTGATCTTTCCATATGCCAATCACCACACAACTCATCTAATGACTTTTCCAACACACAACACATCACTAACATTTTCAAAAACATCATCTCCTCACATTTTGCCTCCTAAGCCGAATTCTATACATAACCCAATCAAGGATTTTTCACTCAATTCTATGATCCATACCTCACATAATCACATCATATCATCATATAATCACACTACAATCAACCATACAACACATCAACACAAAATTCATCATTTTTCGCTTAAAATTTTCATTGCATTTCTAGCATTAATGCATCATTATAAGACATTATCATCTAATAGACATTTTCCATTTGAGCTCTCTAACACCACATATCACAAAATCCCTCTTTAGGGTCAATAATCAAAACTCAAAATTCAACCAATGAAATATTGAAATAGCTCACCCAATTGTACGGTATATGGCTCCACCTAAGCATACTCCACCATTGGAGCATGAAAAAGCTTCATGAACATCAAAAATCCACACAAAACCGCAACTGAAATGGGGCTAGATCTCCTCACACACTCACTTTCAAGGCTAAACAAGGCTACCAATGGATTTAGAAGGTGTTTTCCATCAAGATTCAAGACAAGAATCGTTGAATTCGGTGGAGAAATGGCTAAGTTATGGCCAAAGGAAATTTTGAATCAAAAATGGTGGAATGGGCTGTGATTTCAGCGCACAAGAGGAGAGAGAATGGGAGGAGACAGTGGTGATGAATAGTGACTTGGGGTGTTTTAAGTGATTTTAAGTGGGAGCGGGCCCCACGCGATTTTAAACTCATCCGAATTTCTCTCTGATTTCACTAAACGTCCGTAAATTCAAAACTTATTTAGAAATTCTAATTTTTAACATTAACTAATGTCCTTCAATTATACTTGATCAGATGAATCCGGAGCTTTCCGGTTGTTCGGGAAAAACACTGCTTTAAGCTACAGCGCGCGCCATTGGCACGCTTCCACAAACTGACTTAAATTCATCAAATATTATCAGAAATCATATTTCTTATTTCTATGGACCATTTAAAATTCATATTTGAAACCTAGAGCTCAAAATTCCACTGGCACGTTTTCGGTGCAATCTGACTGCGATATTTTTACCCGCGAAAAACACTATTCACTGATTTTTCTGAAACTTGCCTGTCCACTCAATTTTTCGTTCTGAATCCATTTCCAGGCTTATTTTTATCATCTGAGATCTTCTACTCAATTTTTATCTTCCTAGGGTTGCGTGTTGGCTAATTACCGTTTTGCCCTTTCTTTGTATTTTGGCCTAATCTTTGGGATTTTCACTAATCCATCATTTAATTACTCACTTAATATTTTAATACTTGATTTAAAATTGCGAGGTGTTATACTTGGGTGTCTTGGAATGAATGCATGGAATCCAACTCTTCCTTAAACCCATTGGGCGCAAGGAGGAAAGGGTACTGTTTTCTTATATAAGAGTTAGAGTTAGAGTTAGACTCCGTGAGAAAAAAAGGGATGAGAAAAAAAAGAATTAAAACATAAGCCCAAGAAGAGAGAGAGGAAATTCACCGGTGACCGTTGCCACCAACACAAGCCGTTGACCACCACGAGCTCCTCCGTGCATTTAACATCGCTTCACCGTCAGACTGCCAGGAGCTCAGCCGCTGTGCTATAGACTCCACTGCAACACATCCAAACCCTCCTCGCATTTTTTGTTTCAGTGGGTGTTTGTTTTATTCTTCTAATTTCCTTTCTGTAATCAAACATAAAATATCTCCTTTGTTTACTATCTAGCTTAATGCTCTTTATAAAAAAAAACAAAATATTGATGAAGCCTATTAACTAGATCAGCTAGCTATCTAAGGAGTAAAGAGGTCACTTTTAGATTTTAAATTTAAATATTAAAATAAATTATGTTAAATTATAAATAATTAATAAGATCATAATAAACATTTTGAAATGCAAAATATTGCTTAAGATTTTTAAAGAATGAGAAAATACTTATTGGTGTTTTTTTTTTGTAATTTCTTTATTATTAATTTATTGATTTTCTTTCCTACATACATTAATTCCTTGTGGTACATGTTACGGTATTAACAAAAGCTGAAATATAAAAAAGTAAAAAATATTTAAAAAGAAAAAAGCAAGGGTGATAGTATCGCCGGTTACTTTTTTAATAGTAGTGGTTTTTGTTTACGTTACAACATGTATAATATGCAACATTAAAAAATATAAAAAATAAAAATATGGAAAATAAATCAATAGAACTTTATTTTAAATCCATCCAATGATTTTCAACATTGATATATAGTCATCGATCCTCAACGGATAATTTAATCGTGACGGTTTGTTAATCCCGTAATCTTTTGAATCATTTTAGTCGTGACGGTTTGGCGATTCAAAAATATCATAAATTTATAACAAAAAAATAATAACGTAAAATCTATTTAAAAAAAAAGGATTAGCTGAGTTGAGACAGCTTGTTAATCCCATAATCTTTTGGATTATTTTAGCCGTGACGACTTGGTAATTCAAAATTTATAATAAAAAATAATAACGTCAAACCTATTTTTAGAAGGATTAGCTGAGTTGAGACAGCTTGTTAATCCCATAACTTTTGAATCATTTTAGCCGTGATAGCTTGGTAATTCAAAATTTCCTGAATAATATACAATAATAAAAATAAAAATTATTGAAATAAATATAAATCATCAAAGCCTAAACTTTCCAATAACTTTCTTTAAAATTACTTTCAAAAGTAAAATCAATTAACACACCAACATTTTCTACATAATGACGTAGCTTTGAATTCTTCACTGCCTGGAGGATACATCGGAGCGGAACCATTTCCGTCAAGCTAAAATAAAATTTTAATAATTTAGACTTCTCATTTCTTAAATAATTATAATTATTTTTTTAAGGGATAAAACAATATTTTTAAAAGCTATTAACAATTCGCACAATTAATTTAATGTAGCCGTTTTAAAACGGATGTGTCAGGGGTGCAGTGGGATTTAGTTTTCACCCTTCCCTGCGCATAATTAGACTCCTGAACCTTTGATCTATAATTTTAAGACCAGTTTGCAATAAAAGGTTTTCCAATTTTTTCACTCAAATAAAATTGGTGACGACTCCATTGTTTTAATTATTTAAATTTTGGGTCGTTACAATACTTATTATTTTTAATATTAACCGTTATTAATAGTATATATAAAACAATTATAACTCACAAAGTTAACAACACATATTCATAACATTATTATCATGTTACATAATAATAGTATGATACCCAGAGTTGTACCGAATAATCTAGGTGGTTCTTAATTTAAAAGATGAAGCCGCAACAAAACACACAATATTAACGGAAAGAAGTAAAACCAACCAACTAACAATCACATAACAAAATAACACATTTTCTTTGCTTGCGGAGTCATTCTTGTTGTACACATTGGCCTTCCCTCCTAGCTCCTAGTCTTCCACATCATACTAGGCTTTATAACCTTTGTCCTTTGCTTTGCCAAATAATTACAATCATATCTTCACTGCATTTCCTTGCATGCTTTCCTTCCAATATAATAATAAAATAGTACAAGCATATGTGTGTGCGCTTATCTAATTATGGTTATAACTCTTTTCTTATTTATAATAGTTAAATCAATGCATTTTGTATGATATTGATTGGGAGTATTAACAGAACAGGGATATTTGGAGTCATGATGTTAATACGTGAAATTTATAACTTTTTTCTTATTTATTTTTATACTGGATTAAGTGGATTTTAAATTCAAAAATAGATTTTTTTCAAAATTGATTTTTGGCCCGCAGGCTGGCCCTAACCCGTGGGGTTATATGATTTTCTGGCCCGTGCGGACTGTTTAATATGCGGGCTTTTTGGACCTGGCCCGTACGGGTTAGGGCCCAACGGGACGGGCCAGGGTGGCCCGTTTTGACGGCTCTAAAATAAAGTGATATATTTGTAATCATCAATAAAAATATATCAACTCAAAACAAAATGTAAAAATGTAAAATCATTAACAAAAAAACACATATTTAGGCATTCTCTTGTCATCGCATCGATCATATCCTCTCTAGTCCAAAATTCTCAACATGCTACCATATTTTCTCAAAAACGTTAAGTAAAACTAAATAGATACACATTAATGAATTCAAAGGCTAGGGAAACAGGAGGAAACAGGAGTTCCGTGCATTGGAAACAGAACCACACCACTAGGCCTAAAAAGTATTAGAGGAACTATGGTTATGACAAGTTTTAGACTAGGGAGAAGTTTGCTTTTCTCTGAAGAGTCCCCACAAGTAATTCTTTTCTTGAAATCCTGCACAACATGTAAATCAAAAATTAAGACACAATTTTATTTTACAAACAGTGAAATTTAAATGTGGCATTGAAGAAGTAGAATAAATATAACTCACTCCATTGTTTCATTGGGAGCACTGTAGAAGGAAAAACTAAAAGCTCTCCATTTTTAACCGCAGCTTTTATGATAAGGTCATGGTAAATAATCTCATCAACCAGCTCATCAAAGGCCCTCTCATTGCTGTAGAAGCATGTAATGTTCAATATTAAATTAAAGAGAGAGAGAGAGGGCGGTTTGAATAGCCTTTGATATATATATATATATATATATATATATATATATATATATATATATATATATATATATATATATATATATATATATATACGGGGTAGGATATTGTAACAACCAATTAGTGTTACTATAATATTACTACCAATCGATTTCACCGTTAGATCGATTATGTTGATCCAGCTGTTATATTTATTTCCATCTTTGTATGGTTATAATTCCCCAAATTTAATGTGAAAGCATTAAATATGTGAAATCATAACTATACAAAGGTGAAAATAAATATAATTAATCCATACCAATGGTTCCACATTATTTTTCCTTCCAACACCTATGGTTCGGATTCTTCAAGGAATCACACACCAAGGTTTTGATTTTATTTCAACACTCATATATATCCTTTACTCCTATAATTAATCCATACCAATGGTCCCTAATTCAATTGTTTAATTACACCACATACCAATTTTATAAAGTCTTGAAACTCATCACCAAAATTGCCTAAGTTATAATTTTACATATCACCATAAATTTTATTGCATCAATTATCATCATTTCTCATTCTAAGCATTTAATTCCAAAGGAGCAACATCTTTAAAAGCCCCTAACTATCATAACTCATAATCACATAACCAAAACTCTCACCATTTTGTGATCTCCATAAAAACTCATTAAGAATGTGAAAACTTACCACCAATAGCTTCCAATGACCCTAGGGAATGATCTCCAAGCAATGAATCAACCCAAAAGTCACCAAAAATTCCCCAAAATCCTCAAATTTTGTGGCTGATTTATGGCTTTTTCTCCCTCCACAATGCTCCCCACAAGATGCTCTCTACATGAAAGTCATTCACAAGAGTGTGGGGAACAACTTTGTAGTTGGAAGTTTTTTTCTAGAAGTGACTAGAAAAAAGTTGCAAAATCAAAAGCTTCAAACTTGCCCTCCCATGGTTTTGGTCGACGGTGGAAAGAAAGAGAGGAGAGACAAGATGTTGGATTTGTGACCCATTTGGTCCATTTGTCACCTAAGTGACTTGAAGTGGGTCCCACATGTCACTTAACTTTCTTAAATCACCCAATTTAACTAACAAATTCATAACCTACGTATTTTTCTCGTTCACGTCATATTTTTACTTCCTAAAAATTCTGATAATAATTTCACACTTATCGATACAATTATACCGCGGTATTTTGCATTGAAAAATCATTATTCACCTTAATCGTGGACTCGCACCGAATTGGATTATTTGCGAAGCAATGAACCGATTGGAATATTTCTAAAAAAAAAAATCACTACTCACCAAAATTTCTGAAACTTGCCTATCCACTCGATTTTTTGTTCTGAATCCATTTCCGACATTATTTTTATCATTTGAGGCCTTCTACTCAATTTTTCATGCCTAGGGATGCATGTTCAGTAAATTACTGTAACACCCCGTGTTAACCCAGTTTGTTAACATACTATCGTATTAAGCCACGCTTAATTAAAATGCGGAATAACTTTTTTTTTAATTCAATTATGACGTCATTAGTACTTAGCCAAGTTAATTACTTAATCAATTACCATAAAATATCGCCTGTATGTAAATTGCAAGACATCAAACTGAATACCTCATATGTACATATTAAAGTGAATATCTAAGGTCACGGATCTACAACACGTAGTTCGGACAATAATCCTGATACATTATTACATCTTTAAATAAAACAAGACATAACCAAGTCTATGTGGCATGGACAAACCCCATGCTCACCAAATATGGCAACAATGCCCAACATCAGTCTCAACAGACAATATCATAATAATAAGCTCAAAGCCAAAAACAGTAAACAGGATCCAACATCCAATCATAACAGCATATCAGCATAAGCAGCATAAACATGCATCAACTAAGCTATGGCCTTCTGCCACTAGGAGTCTCAACCCCTGGGTTCCCTGAACCTGAAATAAGCGTCCCCAAACGTGGGGTGAGATCTCTAAACCAGAAATCTCTGTAAGACAAGGGATCCTCAAGGATCTTCCACCCCAAGCTCACTTACATGTGCAATATAAGTTCTAAAAATAGTAATTTCAATATAAGTTCCAAAACTATGCAGTGCAACAGATATTCATGCCATGTGTGTTATCACTATTCTACTGGCCAGAGAAAATGCAGGAATACGTTTATTACCCACATAGTAGTACAAGGAACACCGCTTGCACCTCACCCACAGCCTCACCATATTGTATGTACTACATACTCAGGCTTATCGTATAGGTGGACATCACATGCATATCATAAAGACACATTTCATATAACAGCTCAATAGCATTTCCAAAACATCAAAAGCATGCAACACAACATGCATATAACCATACCCCTATAGGACATGGTGGAACCACAACATGGCTAAAGCAAGGACACGAAAGCTTACCTTGCAAGAAATCAATCCAAGCCAAGAGTCCACACAGCTCAAGACCCTCAAACAGCACAATCACAATCTGTTTATATGAGAAATATCATCAATAACCATACTTTAAATGTTCATTTCATTATGACCTCATTCCCTTTTTCATTTACCTCTTTTTAGTTCATTAAGGTTAAGTATTAAGTCCCTCAATTAAAGGTATCACTGTTTTCTAACAGTAACATCAACTCCCTAGGCCATCATGCCTAAAAGGGTTCCCACGCTTTAAAACTGGTTTCTGGTAATTTTCACAAGTGGTAATTGATTACCAAGGGATGGTAATCGATTACTGCACATGGTAATCGATTACCACCAGCAAGGTAATCGATTACTGCACATGGTAATCAATTACTGCACATGGTAATCGATTACCAGCCAATGGTAATCGATTACCATGCGAGAAGTACAGTTTTCTGCAGAATTTTTCTGCATAAACCGAAGTGAAAATGGTTCCCAATGATCCAAGGTTCGGTTTTGACCCTAAACAGATGTTCATTAACATTAATTAGACTCATATTAACAACCCTAAGCTTGAATGATTAAAGTTATCTCATTTCATAACCTAAACAAGCTATTTTCCATGAAAACTTAAAGGGAAGTTCAAGGTATACCAAGAGAGCTTCAAACTTAGAAGAAAGGAAGGGTCTTGGAGCTCACAATGCAGCTCCAAAGTCTGACTTGTATGGAAAATGAAAGTGCCTCCACAAAGGTAGGTTCTTTCTTCATAAGGAAGCTTCTTTAAGCATCAAAAAGTACACACCAAGCTCTCAACCAACTCAACCCATGAAGTCAGCCACCAAACACACAAGACAGTGGCCACAACCCAGAAACCAGCCCTCACACACAACCCCAAGGATGTCTCACACACACCCACCAAGTGTTTACTCAAGAGATAGAGGAAGAAATTCAAAGGAAGAGCTTCAAAGTTTAAAACCCAAGGGAAGAAAACAAAGGAACCAAAAACTGGTCAGCCACCCCAAGACTTCACGTAGGGAAAGAAGTTATCTAGGGTTTTATAGCCACTTGGGCATTAAACGCGTAGTATTAGCATTAATAGCTACACAAAACATTTAAATCCCAAACTTTGGAATCTTAACTACTCATTTTTCTAAGATTTGTCATATTTTTATTTTATTTTTTGGAGCACCTTTTCGGTATGCGCTTTTCCATAGCCAGTATTAGTTCTCATTATTTTGACTTGAAACTTGTTTTACAAGTCCTACATATTATTCTAGTAACCCTAAACGCTAAACCCTAAACCCTTATTATAATTTTTCGGGATATTTCACCGGTATGCATTTATACCGGGTAGCAGAACAGGTATCTGCGCTTTTCGCCCGAAAAGCGACTTTCAGCATTATTTCCCACTTACTATAATTATTAGAGCCTCATTATAATTATTAGGGTCAATTATGGATTTATTTCCTAATTATCACATTTATTTAATTAATCACCTTAATTAGCGGTGCGGGTTCTTACAATTACCATTTTGCCCTTTCTATGTATTTTGGCTCTAATTTCTGGATTTTCACTAATCATACACTTTTAATCAACATTATAACATAAAATCATGCATTTAGAATTACGAGTTGTTATACTCATTGTCCGATAGATCATGAACTGCCTCTAAATATGCTTTGGAGGCGGTTATTTTAACCACATGGAATATACATTTTGAGGTGGTTCACATGAAATCGCCTCCAAATGTCGATTAGAGGCGATTAAAATAACTGCCCCCATTTCCATTTAGAGGCGATTATATTAAAACTGCCTCTCATTGCTACATTTAGAGGCGCTTATATCTCAGCTGCCTCTAAATGGTCAATGGGGGCTTTTATTTTAACTGCGTCTAATATACATTTGGAGGTGGTTATAGTTTAACTGCCTCTAAAGGTAGCAAATAGAGGTGGTTTTAATGTAACCGCCTCTGAATGGTAAATAGAGGCAGTTATTTAACCGTCTTTAGTACATATTTGGAGGCGGTTTCATGCAAACCGCCTCAAATCAATTAAACCGCCGAAAATACAGTCTCTATGTATCAATTAGAGGCAGTTTAAGTGAAACCGTCTTAGTTAAACAATCTCCAAATACCAGTTTTCTTGTAGTGACATTTAATGCTTTCATCTTTTGTATGGTTATGATTCCCAATATTTAATGTTTTCACGTACAGCAGCTACAGAAATGTATACCCTGGTGTAAAAGGATCCTATATATATATATATATATATATATATATATATATATATAAGGTATGATCCTTGCTGAATCAGAACAATACTACTTAGTCGAAGCAGGTAACATAAACATAGCC
>JAVKPL010009950.1:0-40288 GCA_032173675.1 Gastrolobium villosum
AGAAGAAACATTTGGGGGATGCCTTAGAATAGGGACAACTAGTAGTAAGTCATTTTACGGCATGGATCATATGGGTGGATTCTCTGATCGGTGGGTCATGGCATCTAGGGCCCTTAGGACAACAAGAGCTCGAGGGGTTAAACCTGTGAATGTTGTTACCCACTGTATTGGGAGAGTTTTTCCATATGGTTAACGCAAGATGCGAGGTCATATATTTGTAAATGGACAATAGTATGTCAGATTTGGATATAAGAGTTGTGGATTAGTGTGTAAGAATTTCAAAGTGTCTTTCTAGGGAGGCTAGTGATGATCAAGATTTCAAGTTAAAACAGTAAATTGTTAGCCCTAAGGAAAAGATAAATTGAAATAGAGTCAAGTGCGAACGTGTATTAATAGATGGAACTATAGTTGTAATTGATTACTAAAAAGTGAATAGCTTGGTTTTGCTGGAAAAGTAGATTGAGAAGTGTTATATATAATCGCATATGCCACTTATGGTGGAAGTGTGTGGAAAATGCATAGTGTTGATGTTGTTGTGGGTAAGGACAAATGACCTATGGATGAGTGTTTGTGGTAACTTGGAATATTCTGAGAGACTGATATACCAACTGGTGGTGAATTATAGAAGTAGTGGCAATAATGGAATTAATTTTAAATGACTTGATAATTGAGTGTCAAGGATTCCTAGCGAATAGGACTTGTATATGAGAGATATGGCATTTTGAATAGTCCATCAGTTAATAGTGAAGTGGGTCGGAAATTGATTCGTTCCAAAGTGTTAGTGGAAGTGAGTAAAGCCGTAAAGTAATAGTGTTTTGAGTTTGACATCCAGGATTAAATGATGATGATTATGAGAAAGAGGTATAAATGAGTGGAACATAAGGATAAGTTATAACATCGGAGTGGAATGAAAGTTAAAAATAGTTAGTGGGTGAAAATATTAAACCTGAGTCCTCGATATGGAGGTCATTGATGAGTGTTGTGTTTAGACCGTGAGAGGTCTGAGTATAGAATTGAGCTGACTGAGTTGATAAAGTTGAGATGGTTCAGTTAATGAAAAGAGTAAAAGTGAGAGTAAATTATGAATATGATTAGTAGATAGAAAAATTCAGGAGTGTATTGTGGTTAAAGAACCTTAAAAGGTTAATCGGAAATATAAACTATTGTGAGGATTGTAAATTTCGTATCATGAAGAGAAAGATATGGTTATGAGTACCTAAGAAGAGGTAAAGAAACGTGACAAGGAAAAATAAATTATATGAGTACAGAATTCAATGTGAGTCGGAATCATGAGAAACGACAAGTGCCCTGGAAACTAGAAAGGATGGGCTTCGGTGAAAGCTAAGAAAACAAATAAATCATAAGAGTAGTACATGTAATGGAACGGACTAGTATGTCTGAGTATGGTTGAAACAGTGAGGACAGTGAAAAAAGTTAAGTGCTAAAGAAAGTGTGAAGATACATGAGAACGGTTAGAGCCTATTATGGAAACAACTAAAGATTTTGGGAATGACATTAGGTCAGAAAGACAGATGAAGATGAAAATGAGATGAAGTGAGACAAACAAATTGTAATGTGGTCGTCTATTACCGATGAATTGGTGAAAGTGTAACCGTAAGCCGTGAAGAGCTTAAAGTATTGCGAATTGAAGGTCGTGGGGCCATAAATGACAAGTGTAAAATGAGTATATGATGAATTACAGTGAGTGAAAAAGCAACAGTGGTTTAAGGAAACAATGAAAGATATAATGAGTTAAGGGGTCAGATACCCGAAGTTATCAAGTTTGTGAAGGATTAAGTAATCGTGGATACCACAGAAATGAGATTTTCGATTACACCCCGTGTTACGGGACAGTTAAGATGTAATTTTGCGGACAAAATTCTAAAAGGTGGGGTGATTATAACACCTCACAATTCTAAATTAAGTAATTAAAGTGTTAAGTGAGTAATTAAGTGAAGGATTAGTGAAAATCCCAAAGATTAGGCCAAAATACAAAGAAAGGGCAAAACGGTAATTAGCCAACACGCAACCCTAGGAAGATAAAAATTGAGTAGAAGGTCTCAGATGATAAAAATAAGTCTGGAAATGGATTCATAACGAAAAATTGAGTGGATGGGCAAGTTTCAGAAAAATCAGTGAATAGTGTTTTTCACGGGTAAAAATACCGCAGTAAGATTGCACCGTAAAACGTGCCAGTGGAATTTTGAGCTCTAGGTTTCAAATATGAGTTATAAATGGTTTATAGAGTTAGGAAATATGATTTCTAGAAATATTCGATGGAATTAAGTCAGTTTGGGGAAGCGTGCCAACGGCGCGCGCAATAGCTTAAAACAGTGTTTTCTCCGAATGACCGGAAAACTCCGGATTCATCTGATCAAGTATAATTAAAGGACATTAGTTAATGTTAAAAATTAGAATTTCTAAATAAGTTTTGAATTTATGAACGTTTAGTGAAATCAGAGAGAAATTCGGATGAGTTTTAAATCGCGTGGGACCCACCCCACTTAAGTCCACTTAAGCCACATCACCCTCCCTCACCATTCATCATCTTCTCTCTCCTTCTTCCTCATGAAATTCGCACATGGCAGCCCCTCACCACCATCTTCACTCAAAATTTTCTTTTCTCCATAACTACACCATTTCTTAACCAAATCAAGTGATTTTTGTGTTGAAATTTATTGGAAACAACCTTCTAAACACATTGGTAGCACTCTTAAGCCTTGAAACCATCTCTTTAGGGAGATCCAAGCCAAAACCAGTTGTGAATATATGGAAAAAAATGGAGGTTCTTGGAGTCATTTGAGCTTCCATTGCTTGGAGGAGTCTTGGGTTAGCATCTAGCGTTGATTGTGAGTATGTTTCCACCCCATTTTAATGGTTTGATTGTAGTTTATTTTCATGAACCCTAAAGGGGGATTTTGTGATTGGTGATGTTAGAGAGCTCAAATGGAAAATGTCTATTAGATGATAATGTCTTAGAATGATGTATTAATGCTAGAAATGCAATGAAAATTTTAAGCGAAAAAAAGTGAATTTTAACTTGGAAAATTTAGTGCATGAAATGGATTTTTGAGTTTTGTGTTAATGTGTGGTATAGTGAATTGTAGTGTGATTATATGATGATATGAAGTGATTATGTGAGTTGTGGACCATAGCTATAACACCTCACAATTCTAAAATAAGTAATTAAAGTGTTAAGTGAGAAATTAAGTGAAGGATTAGTGAAAATCCCAAAGATTAGGCCAAAATACAAAGAAAGGGCAAAACGGTAATTAGCCAACACGCAACCCTAGGAAGGTAAAAAATTGAGCAGGAGGTCTCAGATGATAAAAATAAGCCTGGAAATGGATTTAGAACGAAAAATTGAGTGGATAGGCAAGTTTCAGAAAAATCAGTGAATAGTGTTTTTCGCGGGTAAAAATATCGCAGTCAGATTGCACCGTAAAACGTGCCAGTGGAATTTTGAGCTCTAGGTTTCAAATATTGATTTTAAATGGTCCATAGAAATAGGAAATATGATTTCTGATAAAATTTGAGGAATTTAAGTCAATTTGTGGAAGTTTGTCAACGGAGCGCGCTGTACCTTAAAGCAGTGTTTTTCCGAACAACCGGAAAGCTCCAAATTTTTATCTGAAAGAGTAAAATTAAAGGATTTTGTTAAGATGAAAAATTATAATTTCTCATTAGGTTTTTAAATTGTGAATTTTAGTGATGATCGGAGGGAAATTCGGATGAGTTTTAAATCACGTGGGATCCGGTACCCACTTAAAAGTCACTTAACCACTTAATGGCCCTGTTTCTCTTCTTTCTCCACCCGTGCTCCTCCTTTCCTCCCGCGGCCAACAGCTTTGTTTCCACCATTGTTGCGCCATTTTTCTCCTTTCTCACAAACCAACCAATTCTCAACCAAATTCAACAAAGTTTGTGTTGAATCTTGATGGAAAACACCTTCTGAACCCATTGGTACCACTATTGAGTCTTGAAATTGAGTGTGGGAGGAGATCCACCACTGTTTATATTTCGGTTTTCATGCAAAAAAGGGTGATTTTGTTGATTTCAAATGCTCCAATGGTGGAGTATGCTTAGGTGGAGCCATATACCGTGCAATTGGGTAAGTTATTTCAACATTTCATTGGTTAAATTTTGAGTTGTGATAATTGCCCCTAAAGAGGGATTTTGTGATATGTGGTGTTAGAGAGCTCAAATGGAAAATGTCTATTAGATGATAATGTCTTAGAATGATGTATTAATGCTAGAAATGCAATGAAAATTTTAAGCGAAAAAAATGGATTTTTAACTTAGAAAAAAATTGATGCATGAAATGGAATTTTTGAGTTTTGTGTTAATGTGTGGTATAGTGAATTGTAGTGTGAATATATGATGTTAGGAAGTGATTATGTGAGTTGTGGGCCATAGGAATTGAGTGGAAATCCTTGGTTTGGACTAACCAAGATTAGGCCATTTATGTACAATTGAGCAAATTGATGTTTTAGAACACTTTGGTGTTGTGTTATGTGATGGAAAAGTTATTAGATGGGTTGTGTGGTGATTGGCATGTGGAAGAATCAATGTAAAAATGATAAGTGTTGAAAGTGGCAAAATGTGCCTAAAGTGTAATAATTCGCAAAACGTTGCGAAAAAGTCGTAAAACCATAAAACGGCGATTGAACTAGCCTTTGGGTAACCTAAGTAAGTGAAATAAAATGAGAAAGAAAATTTAGAAAAATAAAACCCAAAATAACACTATGTAGGCCGAACCCTTAGTGGAGGGGAGAGGAAATCTGACGTTTTCGCGTTTTGACGTATTTTGACTGAAACTGATGGCTGTGCATGGTTGTACAGGTTTCCGTACGTGGATATAAACTTGGAACAGTGAAACAGTGGATTGCCCTTGGTCCTGGATCAAGTGGATTGAGGCGTTCCCGGAGAATCAAGCTGTAAGTGGAGTTCTGCGGAGCTCAGTGGACGGATAAAAAGAAAGGTAACCTCTTGGTACTGGGGCTTGTTCCCCTTTTGTGTTCCACCTTGCTAGTTGATGGCAATGGTAGGAAGTGTGTATGAGTAGTGTAGAACAGCATGAGCATGCATGTGCATTATCACAGTGGGTACTTATGTACCAGATCTCTGGCCAGTAGATATTTTTAGCCTTCGGGCAAGTGTTTCCGGACTGCCACTGGATAGGTCTCCGAGAGGGAGTTCCAGTTGACCCAGGGTCGTGGTGTGTTATCCGGATAGGAGCACACTAGGTTGTCTCGGGTGTATATGGTTGGAAGGCGTACCTTGGAGGGTTGTTCTATGAACACGCCAGGGGTAGTACCCGTAGGCGTATAGCCGAGGACATGGCGTGGTATTGGTAGCTACCATCCCGCATGTCGTAGTTGTTCTGATATA
This sequence comes from Gastrolobium villosum, assembly GCA_032173675.1. NCBI lineage: Eukaryota > Viridiplantae > Streptophyta > Magnoliopsida > Fabales > Fabaceae > Gastrolobium > Gastrolobium villosum. The sequence continues at coordinate 5,392 of JAVKPL010009950.1, forward strand.
TTTCCCCTCTCTCTAAATCCCTTGCTTTATCCCGTTTTATAACAGTGGTGTTGTTTTTATGCTATTGATATACATCGAAGTGAACCATTGGGCGGAGTTTTCTCCAGAACCTCTTGGTTACTGAGATATATCCGTATATCTCACCCCGTCTCGGGGCATTATTTCAGGGTGTACCAGTGGATATGGAGCAGCGGGCAAGAAGCCCGCATGATGATGAGTGGAGCAGTGGTGTATAGTTTAGATATCATGTCATTTTAGTTTATGGATTTATTTGGAAAGTGAAATGTAATATGTAAATATTTGTAGTTTAAAGTTAAAGTTGTAAATGTACCATGGATGTATGTAATATGATGGAAGGGCTTTAGGCCTATTATAGGCTTATGATTATCCGTATTATGTTTTATGCATGAAATTGAAAGTAAACTGTTTATGTTTTATGTGTATATTGGATTGGGTTGTAAGTGCCCCAAGGTGTTGTTGGACCTTGTGTGTGCCACCCATTGGATTTTGCTGGATTTCAGGTGTAATAGTGGTGTTAAACAGGTTATGAAAATTTGGGGATTCTTGGAAATACAAAGGAAACTCTGGCGAATTTTCTGTAGAATTGGCAGTTTTTGGGTGAACTTTGGAGGAGCGTATCTCTCTCCATAGTGGTCCGATTGGGACGTGCCATACGCCATTTTGAAGCTTAAGATGTCCCCTACGTTGTGTCAAAAGCCTAGGTTCATTGGTGGTGTGAGAAGCCCATGGGGGCTGTTGTCACGCACTGCCCTGTTCTGGCCAGCACCAGTGGGCAGATTCGGGTCTGTGTTGGGAAATTAATTCCCGCTTCGTTACTTGGTCAAATTAAGCGTACGATATATCAAATCGAAGTTTGAGGTGTCTAGTTTATGGTGTAAAAGTTTGAGAGGCAGTGTCCTTGTGGTTAGGTTCAGTTTATTCCGTGAAGTTTGGACGTTTTAGGCTGTTTCGGAGCGGTAGGCAATGTTGTTTGTCCAACTTCAAACGGCGATAACCGGAGCTCACGAGCTCGGAATCGAGTGTGTGATAGCTTGTTAGAAAGGTAATTGAATAAGGAAAAAAGATAATCTGGAGTTTAAGTTTGGATTTTTATTTTGTGTTCGTAGAAAAACAAATTGGCAGATCCTGTTAAGTGGTAAAAACGTAAAAAGTGAGGAATTTGCTAAGTGGGTTTATGGGAACCCCTTAGTATCTTGTAGGTAATAAAATAAAGTGTATAAATAGTTAAGAAAGTCTTCCGCTAGTGTTTCAGTTACGGTCACAGCTTTTTATTATTACGCTTTTTATACCTTTACTGTTCGCGTAATAATCGGAAAAAGTTTACTCTCATTTTTATAAATGAACTGCTGTGATTGTAACTGCGCTTAATATCATAATTAATGTTAACAATACCGGTACGTAACGGGCTGTTACATTTTATGGTATCAGAGCAGTTTTGTTAGGGAACTCTGATAATATATATAGATGTGTTGTGTGCTACATAGTTGTATGTAGATTCTTATCGATTACTGTATATGTAATTCCTTAGTGTGGGTCTGATCAACCCATTCCTTTGTGTTACATGTGTGGTCATCGTAAGAAGCCTGCGTAATAACCTTGAAGCACCGAGTGTGAGTCTATAGCCTGATGTTGTGGCTGCAGTGTTAACTGCTCCATGGACAAAGGATGGCAGTAAGTCAAGTATGAATATTAGAAGGCATAAGGAAAACAGATTTAAATATTATATCTGACTTCGATGAAAGTCAAGAGAAAAGTGTATTATAAGCAACAGTGGTTTACAATCTATGATATGTACAATATGAGCATAGACGAACTTTGCAGTACTATGAAAGATAAACATATAACAGAGATGAGCTTATGAGATTGGTGAAATTCCAAGTATATGTGTAGTATCGTAAGACAGTTATGTACAAGTGGTCTTGGTGAATAGACTTCATCAAGGCGAGAGGTTTTGAACCTGAAGAATTATTGAGAAAAGGGAACAGATATTCGTATGCGTGAGTTAAATACGTCATGTTTGATTAGCAGCTATGATACCAGGACAAGTGCGGTGCACTTGAATGAATTGGGATGGTTCAAGCAAAGAAGCAAATAGAATTTTCGATGAGTAATCCTACGAGATTTGACCACTTGAAAGTATGATGCTGGTAGATTGGTAATGTGAGAGATATTGAAATATGGGAGTGAATTCCATAAAGAGATACTGTTGACTAAACACAAGAGAGGTGAACTAATGATGAGTGAAGGAATCGCCATGGATGGCACAAGATATATGTACCATGAAGACACTATTGCAGATAGTGGAGTTCAACTCAGATTGGCAGACGTATCAATGATAAAGGAACAGGATGGTTGAGATGTACAGTCATTTGTACGAAAGTAATGAGAATTGTAAAGAAATTACGATCTTGTGGTATATGTATATGTACTACTAATAGTAGTGCGCTTATGAAAATATTGGTATTTGATATGGAGTGACCGACGGAGTAGAGGCATTTTCAAGGAAAAGAGATATTCTACAACCACCAAGGGTGGAAGTGATCAGGAAAGTCGATGAGTTGCTCTACAGTATTGAGCGTATGTTATGTGAGCCATAGCAGGCAATGGACTAGAACGATGGCACAATTTTGTGGGTTATTGTTGTATAACAATAAGTGAGATGATATGATTAGAGAATGAGCTAAGGTACAACCTAATGTGAAACCGGGTGGTTAGTGTGTGAACTAAGTGCAATAAAGGGTGAAATTACGTGATTAACGAAAGAACTGAGGTGTAAAGTGTGCAGAGAGTGTGGAATATTATGGTCAGCAAGAGAGTTAATGTGTAACTCAAGATGAAAATGATAAGATTTGTTAGTTAACTGAGGTATAAAATTCAGTGCAAGGATTAAGGTGAAGTAGTGATCTGTGATTCGACGGAAATGATTGGAAGATCCCTGTGTGATGGGAAATGTGAAACTTATACTGAGAAATTGAGATGTGTAAAGAACTTTTAGAAAATTTAGCAATTATGGATTAGGGACTATGTTATGAACCATGGCAAGTGATTAGTCAAAGTAAAAGAGTAAATAATCTATGAGAAGAATAAGCAAGGAAGAGATAATGAACTACGGACTGAACGGTAACAAGACAGAAGGGACTATTACGAGTTAGAAAACGTGTACGAAATTACGAAGATAATGTGGATTATTATAACCGCGACTATGTTATAAACCAGGTCAGAGGGGTCACCGAAACGAAAGTAAACTACCAGTGAGAAGAATGACACAAGAGAGCAAGATGAATTAACTTATATGTAACAGGTGTATATTATACCACTACGACTAAGAGTATGGGGGCAGCCCATGTGGTAATACAGAACAGTTTTGATGTTATATACAGAGGTGATACAGACACCAAATAGACTGGGTTCATGTGTGATCGGGAGTGCACGGTGTACCAGTTTGCTGTTATATACAGATGTATTATGAGTATAAATTCTCTGTGCACAGGGTGCAAGTAATATTATTTGATAGTAGGGAGATCTTAGTGGGGCCTATGTGCCAGGAGTGTATAGCTATCTCGGTGCGGGTTAAGTTCCCGGAGACTAGTAGTATTTGATATGAGTAATGAGAAACGAGAGAGTATTCCACATTGGTGTAAAGGTTAGTATGGTAGAGATAATTTATGTAAATGCTCAAAGAAGAAACATTTGGGGGGATGCCTTAGAATAGGGACAGCTAGTAGTAAGTCGTTTTTACGGCATGGATCATATGGGTGGATTCTCTGATCGGTGAGTCATGGCATCTGGGGCCCTTAGGACAGCAAGAGCTCGAGGGGTTAAACCTGTGAATGTTGTTACCCACTGAATTGGGAGAGTTTTTCCATATGGTTAACGCAAGATGCGAGATCATATAGTTTTAAATGGACAGTAGTATGTCAGGTTTGGATATAAGAGTTGTGGCTTAGTGTGTAAGAACTCCGAAGTGTGATAGTGAAGCACTATTGTGGGTGTAAAGTAAGTCTGAGGAAATAAATTTTGTCTCTAAGTGAGGTTGCAAGTTAGTTGGAACCCTCGTCTTATGATGAAAAAGGGATAATAACGTGAGTTAAAGTTGACATAATGAGTAAGTGTCCTTCTAGGAAGGCTAGTGATGATCAAGATTTCAGGTTAAAACAATAAAGTGTTAGCCCTAAGGAAATGATAAATTGAAATAGAGTCAAGTGCGAACGTGTATTCATAGATGGGAACTATAGTTGTAATTGATTACCAAAAAGTGAATAGCTTGGTTTTGCTGGTAAAGTAGATTGAGAAATGTTGTATGTGATCGCATATGCCACTTATGGTGGAAAGTGTGTGGAAAATGCACAATGTGGATGGTGTTTTGATTAAGTACTAATGAGGTATGGACGAGTGTTTGTGGTAACTTTAAATATTCTGAGAGACTGATATACCAGCTGGTGGTAAATTGTAGAAGTAGTGACAATAATGGAATTGATTTTAAGTGATTTGATAATTAAGTGTCAAGGATTCCTAGTGAATAGGACTTGTATATGAGAGATATGGCATTTTAAATAGTCCATCAGTTAATAGTGAAGTGGGTTGGAAATTGATTTGTTCCAAAGTGTTTAGTGGAAGTGAGTAAAGCTGTAAAGTAGTAGTATTTTGAGTTTGACATCCAGGATTAAATGATGATGATTATGAGAAAGTAGTATAAATGAGTGGAACATAAGGTTAAGTTGTAACATCGAAGTGGAATGAAAGTTGAAAATAGTTAGTGAGTGAAAATATCAAGCATGAGTCCTCGATATGGAGGTCATCGATGAGTGTTGTGTTTAGACTGTGAGAGGTCTGAGTATGGAATTGAGCTGACTGAGTTGATAAAATTGAGATGGTTCAGTTAACGAAAAGAGTAACAGTGAAAGCAAATTATGAATATGATTACTAGATGGGAAGATTCAGGAGTGTGTGTGGTTAAAAGACCTTAAAAGGTTAATCGAAGAGATAAATTATTGTGAGGATTGTGAATTTCGTACCATGAAGAGAAAGATATGGTTATGAGTACCTAAGAAGAGGTAAAGACACGTGACAAGGAAAAATAAAGTATATGAGTATAGAATGTAATGTGAGTCGGAATCATAAGATACGACAAAGTGTCCTTAAAACTAGAAAGCATGTGCTTCGGTGAAAGCTAAGAAAATAACTAAATCATAAGAGTAGTAACAGTAACGGAAAGGACTAATATGTCTGAGTATGGTTGAAACAGTGAGGACAACGAAAAGAGTTAAGTGCTAAAGAAAGTGTGAAGATACATGAAAACAGTTAGTCCATTATGGAAACAACTAGAGATTTTTGGGAACGGCATTGGGTCAGAAAGACAGATGAAGATGAAAATGAGATGAAGTGAGACAAATAAATTGTAATGTGGTCGTCTATTACCGATGAATTGGTGAAAGTGTAACCGTAAGCCGTGAAAAGCTTAAAGTATTGCGAATTGAAGGTCGTTGCACGATAAATGACAAGTGTAAAATGAGTATATGATGAACTACAGTGAGTGAAAAAGCAACAGTGGTTTAAGGAAACAGTGAAGATATAATGAGTTAAGGGGTCAGATACCCGAAATTATCAAGTTTGTGAAGGACTAAGTAATCATGGATACCATAGAAATGACATTTTCGATTACACCCCGTGTTACGGGACCGTGAAGATGTAATTTTGCGGACAAAATTCTAAAAGGTGGGGTGATTATAACACCTCACAATTCTAAAATAAGTAATTAAAGTGTTAAGTGAGAAATTAAGTGAAGGATTAGTGAAAATCCCAAAGATTAGGCCAAAATACAAAGAAAGGGCAAAACGGTAATTAGCCAACACGCAACCCTAGGAAGGTAAAAAATTGAGCAGGAGGTCTCAGATGATAAAAATAAGCCTGGAAATGGATTCAGAACGAAAAATTGAGTGGATAGGCAAGTTTCAGAAAAATCAGTGAATAGTGTTTTTCGCGGGTAAAAATATCGCAGTCAGATTGCACCGTAAAACGTGCCAGTGGAATTTTGAGCTCTAGGTTTCAAATATTGATTTTAAATGGTCCATAGAAATAGGAAATATGATTTCTGATAAAATTTGAGGAATTTAAGTCAATTTGTGGAAGTTTGTCAACGGAGCGCGCTGTACCTTAAAGCAGTGTTTTTCCGAACAACCGAAAAGCTCCAAATTTTTATCTGAAAGAGTAAAATTAAAGGATTTTGTTAAGATGAAAAATTATAATTTCTCATTAGGTTTTTAAATTGTGAATTTTAGTGATGATCGGAGGGAAATTCGGATGAGTTTTAAATCACGTGGGATCCGGTACCCACTTAAAAGTCACTTAACCACTTAATGGCCCTGTTTCTCTTCTTTCTCCACCCGTGCTCCTCCTTTCCTCCCGCGGCCAACAGCTTTGTTTCCACCATTGTTGCGCCATTTTTCTCCTTTCTCACAAACCAACCAATTCTCAACCAAATTCAACAAAGTTTGTGTTGAATCTTGATGGAAAACACCTTTTGAACCCATTGGTACCACTATTGAGTCTTGAAATTGAGTGTGGGAGGAGATCCACCACTGTTTATATTTCGGTTTTCATGCAAAAAAGGGTGATTATGTTGATTTCAAATGCTCCAATGGTGGAGTATGCTTAGGTGGAGCCATATACCGTGCAATTGGGTAAGTTATTTCAACATTTCATTGGTTAAATTTTGAGTTGTGATAATTGCCCCTAAAGAGGGATTTTGTGATATGTGGTGTTAGAGAGCTCAAATGGAAAATGTCTATTAGATGATAATGTCTTAGAATGATGTATTAATGCTAGAAATGCAATGAAAATTTTAAGCGAAAAAAATGGATTTTTAACTTAGAAAAAAATTGATGCATGAAATGGAATTTTTGAGTTTTGTGTTAATGTGTGGTATAGTGAATTGTAGTGTGATTATATGATGTTAGGAAGTGATTATGTGAGTTATGGGCCATAGGAATTGAGTGGAAATCCTTGGTTTGGACTAACCAAGATTAGGCCATTTATGTACAATTGAGCAAATTGATGTTTTAGAACACTTTGGTGTTGTGTTGTGTGATGGAAAAGTTATTAGATGGGTTGTGTGGTGATTGGCATGTGGAAGAATCAATGTAAAAATGATAAGTGTTGAAAGTGGCAAAATGTGCCTAAAGTGTAATAATTTGCAAAACGTTGCGAAAAAGTCGTAAAACCGTAAAACGGTGATTGAACTAGCCTTTGGGTAACCTAAGTAAGTGAAATAAAATGAGAAAGAAAATTTAGAAAAATAAAACCCAAAATAACACTATGTAGGCCGAACCCTTAGTGGAGGGGAGAGGAAATCTGACGTTTTCGCGTTTTGACGTATTTTGACTGAAACTGATGGCTGTGCATGGTTGTACAGGTTGCCGTACGTGGATATAAACTTGGAACAGTGAAACAGTGGATTGCCCTTGGTCCTGGATCAAGTGGATTGAGGCGTTCCCGGAGAATCAAGCTGTAAGTGGAGTTCTGCGGAGCTCAGTGGACGGATAAAAAGAAAGGTAACCTCTTGGTACTGGGGCTTGTTCCCCTTTTGTGTTCCACCTTGCTAGTTGATGGCAATGGTAGGAAGTGTGTATGAGTAATGTAGAACAGCATGAGCATGCATGTGCATTATCACAGTGGGTACTTATGTACCAGATCTCTGGCCATTAGATATTTTTAGCCTTCGGGCAAGTGTTTCCGGACTGCCACTGGATAGGTCTCCGAGAGGGAGTTCCAGTTGACCCAGGGTCGTGGTGTGTTATCCGGATAGGAGCACACTAGGTTGTCTCGGGTGTATATGGTTGGAAGGGGTACCTTGGTGGGTTGTTCTATGAACACGCCAGGGGTAGTACCCGTAGGCGTATAGCCGAGGACATGGCGTGGTATTGGTAGCTACCATCCCGCATGTCGTAGTTGTTCTGATATATTCCCCCTTTCTCTAAATCCCTTGCTTTATCCCGTTTTATAACAGTGGTGTTGTTTTTATGCTATTGATATACATCGAAGTGAACCATTGGGCAGAGTTTTCTCCAGAACCTCTTGGTTACTGAGATATATCCGTATATCTCACCCCGTCTCGGGGCATTATTTCAGGGTGTACCAGTGGATATGGAGCAGCGGGCAAGAAGCCCGCATGATGATGAGTGGAGCAGTGGTGTATAGTTTAGATATCATGTCATTTTAGTTTATGGATTTATTTGGAAAGTGAAATGTAATATGTAAATATTTGTAGTTTAAAGTTAAAGTTGTAAATGTACCATGGATGTATGTAATATGATGGAAGGGCTTTAGGCCTATTATAGGCTTATGATTATCCGTATTATGTTTTATGCATGAAATTGAAAGTAAACTGTTTATGTTTTATGTGTATATTGGATTGGGTTGTAAGTGCCCCAAGGCGTTGTTGGACCTTGTGTGTGCCACCCATTGGATTTTGCTGGATTTCAGGTGTAATAGTGGTGTTAAACAGGTTATGAAAATTTGGGGATTCTTGGAAATACAAAGGAAACTCTGGCGAATTTTCTGTAGAATTGGCAGTTTTTGGGTGAACTTTGGAGGAGCGTAACTCTCTCCATAGTGGTCCGATTGGGACGTGCCATACGCCATTTTGAAGCTTAAGATGTCCCCTACGTTGTGTCAAAAGCCTAGGTTCATTGGTGGTGTGCGAAGCCCATGGGGGCTGTTGTCACGCACTGCCCTGTTCTGGCCAGCACCAGTGGGCAGATTCGGGTCTGTGTTGGGAAATTAATTCCCGCTTCGTTACTTGGTCAAATTAAGCGTACGATATATCAAATCGAAGTTTGAGGTGTCTAGTTTATGGTGTAAAAGTTTGAGAGGCAGTGTCCTTGTGGTTAGGTGCAGTTTATTCCGTGAAGTTTGGACGTTTTAGGCTGTTTCGGAGTCGGTAGGCAATGTTGTTTGTCCAACTTCAAACGGCGATAACCGGAGCTCACGAGCTCGGAATCGAGTGTGTGATAGCTTGTTAGAAAGGTAATTGAATAAGGAAAAAAGATAACCTAGAGTTTAAGTTTGGATTTTTATTTTGTGTTCGTAGAAAAACAAATTGGCAAATCCTGTTAAGTGGTAAAAACGTAAAAAGTGAGGAATTGGCTAAGTGGGTTTATGGGAACCCCTTAGTATCTTGTAGGTAATAAAACAAAGTGTATAAATAGTTAAGAAAGTCTTCCGCTAGTGTTTCAGTTACGGTCACAGCTTTTTATTATTACGCTTTTTATACTTTTACTGTTCGCGTAATAATCGGAAAAAGTTTACTCTCATTTTTATAAATGAACTGCTGTGATTGTAACTGCGCTTAATATCATAATTAATGTTAACAATACCGGTACGTAACGGGCTGTTACAATAGCAATTGAGTGGAAATCTTGGTTTGGCTAACAAAGATTCAGTCATTTTTGTATAAGTGAGTAAATTGATGTTTTGGAAAACTTTGGTGTTGTGTTGTGTGATGAAAAAGTCATTAGATGGGTTGTGTGGTGATTGGCATGTGGAAGGATCAATGTAAAAATAATGAGTGTTGAAAGTGGCAAAATGTGCCTAAAGAGTAATATTTCGAAAAACGTTGCGTAAAAGTCGTAAAACGGAAAAATGACGATTGAACTAGCCTTTGGGTAACCTAAGTGAGTGTAATAAAATGAGAAAGAAAATTTAGAAAAATAAAACCTAAATTAAGACTATGATGGCCGAACCCTCCATGGTGTGAGGTGAGGATTTGATGTTTTCGCGTTTTGACGTATTTTGACTGAAACTGACGGCTATACATGGTTGTATAGGTTGCCGTACGTGGATTTAAAACCGGAATAGTGAAACAGTGGATTGCCCGTGGTCCTGGACCAAGTGGATTGAGGTAAGTGATGTGATTTACACATGCTATTTTGAAATTCATGAGTGGTTAAAATTAATTTTTGTGACATTATCTATTAACTATAAAAGAGTGGATTGAAAAAATTGCAACTACTCACTTTTCTAAGTCTAAAGAAATTTTCGTGTAAAAGAAAGAAAGTGGTACTTTGTTGGACGGCGATGGAGTGAAAAGACATGCTTTTATGGTAAAAGTAAAAGAGTTACAAAAGGCAGAAACGGGTATATAACAGTCAACAACTTACCTATAAGCTTGTTGTCAAAACAAGAGTACCAATATAGAGTTCTCATTCTCATTCATGATTTTCCTCATACTCAGAGGTCAATTTATATACAAACACTATTTCAAATTGGGTAACAGCTACCTCTAATAAAGGAAACAAACTCTTAATTTTATCCTATAGAATAACATCTAAACAACATTATGAATCTATCCTATACAAATTAAGTAGGAACAGAATCATAACAAACCAGAAACTAATTCCCAACTATTTTGAATTTACACATTCCAACACTCCCCCTCAAGTTGGAGCAAAGATGTCAATCATGCCCAACTTGGTTGTTGCTTCTTGAAGTACTTTTCCTGACACTGCTTTAGTTAGGACGTCTGCAAGTTGGTCTTCGAATCTAACAAATGGAAAGTTAATAATACCTCCAAGTTTTCCTTTATGAAGTGTCTATCCACTTCAACATGTTTAGTTCTATCATGTTGAATTGGATTGTGAGCAATTGCAATTGCTGCACTGTTGTCACAATGAAAACACGAACTGCCCTGTTCTGGCCTGTTTTAGTGGGCAGATCTGGGGCAGTTTAGGGAAATTAATTCCCGCTTCGTTACTTGGTCAAATTAAGCATTCGATATATCAAATCGAAGTTTGAGGTGTCTAGTTTTTGGTGTAAAAATTTGAGAGATAGTGGCTGGGCGGTTAGGTGCAGTTTATTCCGTGAAGATTGGAGGTTTTAGGCTGTTTTGGAGTTGGTTGGCAATGTTGTTGGTCCAACTTCAAACGGCGATAACCGGAGCTCACGAGCTCGGAATCGAGTGTGTGATAGCTTGTTAGGAAGGTAAGTGAATAAGGAAAAAAGATAACCTGGAGTTTAAGTTTGGATTTTTATTTTATGTTCGTAGAAAAACAAATTAGAAAATCCGGTTAAGTGGTAAAAACGTAAAAAGTGAGGAATTGGCTAAGTGGGTTTATGGGAACCCCTTAGTATCTTGTATGTGATAAAATAAAGTGTATAAATAGTTAAGAAAGTCTTCCGCTAGTGTTTCAGTTACGATCACAGCTTTTTATTATTACGCTTTTTTATACTTTTACTGTTCGCGTAATAATCGGAAAAAGTTTATTCTCATTTTTTATAAATGAATTGTTGTGGTTGTAACTGCGCTTAATATCATAATTAATGTTAACAATACCGGTGTACAACGGGCTGTTACACCCTCAAAACTTCAAGTCAACTTTCATCCCATTGGCTATTCTCGACAGCTACCACACGGGGTAATGGAAATATTGACAAGAAACACTTTGCTCAAAATTTTAAGCTCACTTCAGAAATTGACAATTTTGAAAACTGCTCTAGCCCGCACCTTATCTCCGGCTATAATGCACGGACACGGACACGGGGCACGACGATACGTTAATTCTAAAAAATGTCATATTTCGATATGTTGGGACACGTTTTGATATTAAATAAAAAATTTAATAGGGGAAGGATATTGTAATAACCAAGTTGTATTACAACCATGTTACTACCAATCAATCTCACCGTTAGATCGCTTATGTTGATCCAACGGTTATATTTATTTTTATCTTTGTATGGTTATGATTCCCCAAATTTAAAGTGAAAGCATTAAAAATGGGATATCATAACCATACAAAGGTGGAAATAAATATAAAATATTAAATTTGAGAAATCATGACCAAACAAAGATGGAAATACATATAACCGTTGGATCAACATAAGCGATCTAACGGTAAGATTGATTGGTAGTAATATGGTAGTAAAAAAACTTGGTTGTTACAATATCCTTCCCTTTTTTTTTACAATATCCTTCCCCTTTTTGCAACGGTTATGTGCAAGTGCAGACACAAATTTTTGGGAAAAATAAAAGAGTAAAATGTCTTTTGGATCCTCAACAAAAATTATGGGCACATTTTAATCCCATAAAAATAAAGTTAACTTCCAATCCCTCTGAATTCCAAAATAGGCTCAGTTGGTCGAAATCGTGATATATCTAAATTTAAAGAATATCCATAATTTGAATCTTAAAAGGATCACACTTTGAGTTTTTTTTAAGGGATTAAATTGGACTCTATAATATTTGTTGAGTATCCAAAAATTTCAAATGGACCACTTATTTATATTCTTTTTTTTTGGGCTTGATGTTTGTCATTTTAAATAACATAAGTTATGTCATTTTTTTTATACTTTTAAGTTATGTCATTTAAAGAGATGGCACAGGGTTTCACAAGGATTAAATACAGCATATTTGTTGATGTATTTAATAGAAACTGATTGCGTTTTGTATTTAATAGGAGTTGATTGCGTTTTGTATTTAATAGGACGCAATCAGCTCCTATTAAATACAAATCACAATCAACTCCTATTACATTAAATTCAAAATTCAAATAACCTCCAATACCGTGTTTGTTTCATTCAATCAATGCTTTCACGCTCATTTGAGATGTTTAATCGATTAAATATAAGTTTTAATCGATTAAATCAATTAAGATGGATATTTAATCGATTAAGAGGGAGATTTAATCGATTAAATCTTCAAGTCAACTATTTTTTTTTCAGTTTTGACCATTTGATCGATTAAATCTTCAAGTTAAACGATTAAAGAAATGGTAGATTGGTAGGAACTTTAAATAAGGGATAAAGTGATTATTAATAAATTAATGAAGGATAAAATGGTCAAAAAGCCAATTTATAAACCTTGTCAACCTAAACAGTGAAACAGAATGATAAAAATAAATAGAAAACAAAATCAAAGAAACAAACACATAATACATCATAATTATCTCATAAATGACATGTGAGTGACAACACAATTCAATATAGAAAGAAAAAGAAACAAAACGGTGACACACTATTGAAGAGAGTGACGCAGCAAATGACTCCTCCCCAAGGAGCTGAATAGTTTTTTTTCTAAGTTAACGTGACATCTAATTATGGCAAATTGGTTTTCTCAGGTATTTTCACATCAGTTTTGACATTTTTTTTTGTAAATTAAGTTTTGACTCTTTAAATTGGTTATAAAACTAATTCAGAGTACGGGGCGTATTAGAAATAATGGATAAGATATTATTATTATCAAATAATTTTATTATCAACATTACTATCATATCTTAATTGTTAATTTTCGTCTATCATCTATTATTATTTTCAAAAAATTAAATTCATTAATTACGTATTAATTCACAATAAATAATAATCATTAATTGATGAAAATCAACGATTACGATACGATAATAATTTTGATATTGGGCCCAAAATAATATCGTATTGGGCTTACTCATCTGCGAGCCCAAAAATAATGTATAAATATTCGATCAAACCTATTGATTTTCACTTGTGCTGGATAGACGAATACACTTTGATTTGAAAGTCATGGCCCCTTTCGTTTATTTTCCAAGTAATTTCCATTCAAAGGTTGGGAACACGTCCACTACCGATGCCTTAAACTTCCTCTCACCCTCTACTTCGGTCAACTTGTTTACTTCTCACTCCTTTCTGCTTTTCCTATTCAATTCAACCATTATTCTTCCATCTTTGCTTCTCTTGCCTCCTCTCCTTATCACAGTCATCATCGCTCTCATAGGACAAATTCTCTCTCTCTTTCTCTCTATGTCTCTCCCTCTATTGCCAAGTTTTTTACTCTTTGTTTCCTGGTTTTCCATTCATGGGGTGCTGATATTGCACTTTTTGCTTCATGGGTTTTCAAAAAACTGGTTCTTTCAGCTCCTTCTCAGTCTCATGATTTCTCTGTGCCAGTTATCCAACCTCTTTCCAAAACTCATCACAAAAAGGATTCTGTTGTGTCTTCAAATTTGGATACTGGTGCACTTGGATCATCAAACACTGCTTTTGATGTGCATGATAAGAGTACAGGCAGTTTGGATGTGCATAGAGATGGCAGAGGGTTTACAGTAATTCTGACACCACAGAATCAGGTTCAAGTTCTAGTTATCTTTCTTGTTCTTCAGAGATTTGTTCTATCAGGGAAAATGAACATAATAGTGAAACTCCAAGCCCAAAACATGTCAAGCGTGTGACCTTTCTTGATCCTGAGTCAAGTTACATGGAAGATACAGATAATGAGGAGTTTGGTGATTCTCAAGTGGGAAGTTTCCCTGCGAAGCCACAAGCTGTGAGACCTGGGAAGAAAGGTTCTTGTTATCTGTGCCTTAAAGGGAATCGTCTCACTGAGAAGGAGGTTTGCATTGTTTGTGGTGCAAAGTATTGCCGCAGTTGTGTCATAAGGGCAATGGGGTCAATGCCACAAGGAAGAAAATGTGTTACTTGCATTGGATACAGAATTGATGAGAACAAGCGGTCGAAGCTTGGGAAATCTTCTCGGATGCTCAAGAAGGTGCTGTTTGAGTTCTCGGTGGCTCAAATCATGCAAAATGAGAGGTCTTGTGAAGCAAATCAAATACCACCAGAGCTTGTTCATGTGAACTTAGAACCTCTTAATAGGAAACAGCACAAGCAAACATTTTTCCCATTATTTTGTTGGAAAGTTTAAATATCATTATTACCAAATAATATTATTATTAATGTTATTATCATAACTTAACAATTGATTTTCATCAATTAACGGTTATTGTTATTATTTATTGTGATTTAATAATTAATTAATGAATTTGATTTGTGGAAATTATAATCATTGATATGCGAAAATTAACGGTTAAGATATGATAATAATATTGATAGTAACATTATTTGGTAATAATAATATCTAATCCCTTAATTCTAATACGTTGCGTTCTCTGAATTAGTTCTAAAGTCAGATTAAAGAGTCAAAACTTGTGTGAAAATACCGAGAAAACCAATTTGCCATAATTAGAGCTCACGCTAACTTCAAAAAATAAAAAAACTATTCAGCTCCTTGTGAAAATACGCGAGAAAATCATTGTGTTTTTAAAATTTTAATTTATTTCAGAGTTATAGTAGTCTTTATATTTATAATTTTTTAAGATTTCAATACCAAAATGACGTCATTTTGCTAATAAATGCAAATAACTTATCTGCAATAACTGTAGAAACATTTTTCCCATTATTTTTTTGGAAGGGTTTAAATATCATTATTACCAAATAATATTATTGTTAATGTTATTATCATATCTTAACAGTTGATTTTCATCAATTAACGGTTATTATTTATTGTGAATTAATAATTAATTAATGAATTTGATTTGTGGAAATAATAAACATTGAGATGCGAAATTTAACGGTTAAGATATGATAATAATATTAATAGTAATATTATTTGGTAATAATAATAATATCTTATCCCTTATTTCTAATACGCCTTGTACTCTGAATTAGTTCTATATTCTGATTAAAGAGTCAAAACTTGTGTGAAAATATCCGAGAAAACCAATTTGCCATAATTAGAGCTCACGCTAACTTAAAAAAAACTATTCAACTGCTTGTGAAAATATCCGAGAAAATCATGGAGTTTTTATAATTTTGATTTATTTCAGAGTTATAGTAGTATTTATATTTTAAAATTTTTAAGATTTCAATACCAAAACGACGTCATTTTTTCGAATAAATGCAAATAACTTATCTACAATAACTGCAGAAACATTTTTTCCAATATTTTTTTGGAAGGGTTTAAATATCATTATTACCAAATAATATTATTATTAATGTTATTATCATATCTTAACAGTTGATTTTCATCAATTAACGGTTATTATTTATTGTGAATTAATAATTAATTAATGAATTTGATTTCTGGAAATAATAATCTTTGATATGCGAAAATTAACGGTTAAGATATGATAATAATATTGATAGTAACATTATTTGGTAATAATAATATCTAAACCCATATTTCTAATATGCTGCGTTCTCTGAATTAGTTCTAAAGTCAGATTAAAGAGTCAAAACTTGTGTGAAAATACCGAGAAAACCAATTTGCCATAATTAGAGCTCACACTAACTTAAAAAAAAAACTCTTCAGCTCCTTGTGAAAATACACGCGAAAATCATGGTGTTTTTAAAATTTTAATTTATTTCAGAGTTATAGTAGTCTTTATATTTATAATTTTTTAAGATTTCAATACCAAAACGACGTCATTTTGCGAATAAATGCAAATAACTTATCTGCAATAACTGCAGAAACAATTTTCCCAATATTTTTTGGAAGGGTTTAAATATCATTATTACCAAATAATATTATTATTAATGTTATTATCATAACTTAACAGTTGATTTTCATCAATTAACGGTTATTATTTATTGTGAATTAATAATTAATTAATAAATTTGATTTGTGAAAATAATAATCTTTGATATGCGAAAAGTAACGGTTAAGATATGAATAATATTGATAGTAACATTCTTTGGTAATAATAATATCTTATCCCTTATTTCTAATATGCCCCGTACTCCGAGTTAGTTCTATAGTCAGATTAAAGAGTCAAAACTTGTGTGAAAGTACCCGGGAAAACCAATTTTTCATAATTAGAGCTCACACTAACTTAAAAAAAAAAACTATTCGGCTCCTTGTGAAAATACCCGAGAAAATCTTGGTGTTTTTGTAATTTTAATTTATTTTAGAGTTATAATAATCTTTATATTTATAATTTTTCAATATTTCAATGACAAAATATATTTATATTTCTGTTACTCAACCTCATAGAATTGTAATAAAAATTTTCAATTTATCAAGGAATACGTACTTGTTTATTTATTTTCACATAACTCTATCAAATTAAGTTTGAGCTGCGAAAAAAAGAAAAAATCTGACACGTTTCGACACGTTTTTCCAACGCGCAGTCAACTTTTTCGGACACGCGGTCAACCCTTGGACACATTTTTTTTTAAATCTTAATTTTTTTGTTAACTAAGTTTAAAAGAAATAATTTATAGATTAATTTTTCTCTGTTATGAAATTTGACATGAAAAATTAACAAAGTACGAAAAATTATTTATATTTATATGACTTATTATGGACTCTTATATGTATTAAATTTAAATTATATTATATATATTAAAAATTTTATTTAATATCAAAACGTGTCCAACGTGTCAAAATATGACATTTTTTAGAATTAACGCGTCGGCGTGTCGTGTCGTGTCGTGTCCCTGTCCCGTGTCCGTGTCCGTGCATCATAGGTGACCATCCTCTCCAGGACTGCATGCCTTTAGTTATGAATGATTTTTAAGGGTTTGTTCCCCCCCCCCCCCCCCCGTATGACACGTAGCTAGGTTTTTCTTTGTTGTTAAGTTCCCTCATTATATATATATATATATATATAGCTTTAATGTTTCTACAGTGAATGTTGATAAGTTATTTACATTAGTTCCCAAAATGACATCGTTTTGGGTTAAAAAATTAAAAAATTATAATGAAAAAAGACTATTATAAAATACAAAAAAGAAAAAGACTATTATAATCCTTAAATTAATTTTAATTACTAAAATATCTTGACTTCCTCCTAAAACGACGTGGTTTTGGGCTCAATGTAGATAAATTATCTACATTGGCTATAGAAAAAGCGAACCCTTATATATATGTATTGGTTTTCCATTTGTTATGTTCCATGACAAAAGTTAAGTTTCCTACTCTTTAAATAAGAAGGGAAAAATGTTTGTCCTTTTAAATGATATAATTTTGCGTCATCTTAGATCATAACCATTGATTTACGTCAATCAACGGTTATAATTTATTAGTTCAAACTTAATTAATTATTAATTCGAAATAAATTATAATCGTTACTTGATGGTAATCAACAGTTAGAATTTAAAATGACACAAAATTATATTCTTTAACAGAATAAATGTTTTCCCCATATAAGAATTATCATGTAACAAGATACTTGTTTTCCCATGTGTGTGTATATATATATATATATATATATATATATATATATATATATATATGGGAAATATAAGTATTATATTGTAGGAATAATTTTTTTTGTCTTGCAACCATTTTTTAATTATATACTAAACGTAGTACATAGTTAAAATATTAAAGTTATTGACGTGTGTAACAGCCCGTTGTACACCGGTATTGTTAACATTAATTACGATATTAAGCGCAGTTACAATTACAGCAATTCATTTATAAAAATGAGGATAAACTTTTTCCGATTATTACGCGAACAGTAAAAGTATAAAAAACGTAATAATAAAAAGCTGTGATCGTAACTGAAACACTAGCGGAAGACTTACTTAACTATTTATACACTTTATTTTATCACATACAAGATACTAAGGGGTTCCCATAAACCCACTTAGCCAATTCCTCACTTTTTACGTTTTTACCACTTAACCAGATTTGCTAATTTATTTTTCTACGAACACAAAACAAAAATCCAAACTTAAACTCCAGGTTATCTTTTTTCCTTATTCACTTACCTTTCTAACAAGCTATCACACACTCGATTCCGAGCTCGTGAGCTCCGGTTATCGCCGTTTGAAGTTGGATAAACAACATTGCCCACCAACTCCAAAACAGCCTAAAACCTCCAATCTTCACGGAATAAACTGCACCTAACCGCCCAGTCAATGTCTCTAAAACTTTTACACCATAAACTAGACACCTCAAATTTCGATTTGATATATCGTATGCTTAATTTGACCAAGTAACGAAGCGGGAATTAATTTCCCTAAACTGCCCCAGATCTGCCCACTGAAACAGGCCAGAACAGGGCAGTTCCTTTCTTCAACCACCATGGGTTGCGGACACCACCAATGATCCTAGGATTTTTGCAAAACGTAGGGGACATCTTAAGCTTCAAAATGGCGTATGGCACGTCCCAATCGGACCACTATGGAGAGAGATACGCTCTCCCAAAGTTCACCCAAAAACTGCCAATCTACAGAAAATTCGCCAGAGTTTCCTTTGTATTTCCTAAAATCCCCAAATTTGCATAAGTTGTTTAACACTACTAATACACCTGAAATCCAGCAAAGTCCAATGGGTGGCAGACACAAGGACCAACAACGCCTTGGGGCACTTACAACCCAATCCAATATACACTTAAAACATAAACAGTTTACTTTCAAGTCCTTTAAAGTTTCAATCACTAACATTCAATTTCATGCATAAACCATAATGCGGGTAATTACAAACCTAAAATAGGCCTAAAACCCTTCCATCATAATGCATACATCCGTGGTACATTTACAATACTGGATTACAATTACATTTACTTAACTTTGAACTACAAATTTTTACATATTACAACTTCACTTGCCAAATAAACTCATAAACTAATATGACATGATAGCTAAACTTAGCCAAAATAACATGAACATAATGCTAATGGACTCCTCCTACATACATATACATGTTCATGCTCTAAGTCTAGCCTAGGCCAAATGGCCACCAAAAAGCAAACTATGCACCACTGCTCCACTCATCATCATGCGGGCTTCTTGCCCGCTGCTCCGTGTCCACTGGTACATCCAGAAATAAGTGCCCCGAGGCGGGGTGAGATATACGGATATATCTCAGTAACCAAGAGTTTCTGGAGAAAACTTCGCCCAATGGTTCACTTCGATGTATATCAATAGCATAAAAACAACACCGCTATTATAAAACGGGATAAAGCAAGTGATTTAGAGAAAGGGGGAAATATCAGAAACAACTACGACATGCGGGATGGTAGCTACCAATACCACGCCATGTCCTCGGCTATACGCCTATGGGTACTACCCCTGGCGTGTTCATAGAACAACCCACCAAGGTACCCCTTCCAACCATATACACCCGAGACTACCTAGTGTGCTCCTATCCGGATAACACACCACGACCCTGGGTCAACTGGAACTCCCTCTCGGAGACCTATCCAGTGGCAGTCCGGAAAACTTGCCCGAAGGCTAAAAATATCTACTGGCCAGAGATCTGGTACATAAGTACCCACTGTGATAATGCATATGCATGCTCATGCTGTTCTACACTACTCATACACACTTCCTACCATTGCCATCAACTAGCAAGGTGGAACATGTAAGAACCCGCACCGCTAATTAAGGTAATTAGCGAATTAATTATGATAATTAGGAAATAATTCCATAATGGACCCTAATAATTATTAATGGGCTTAGATAATTATATTGAGTGAGTAAAAATGCTGAAAGTCGCTTTTCGGAAGAAAAGCGCAGATACCGATTCTGCTACTCGGTATAAATGCGTACCGGAAAAGTATCCCGGAAAATTATAACGAATGCATGATAATTACTAGAATATTATGTAGGACTTGTAAAACAAGTTTCAAGTCAAAATAACGTAATCTGATGCCAGAACTGATACTGGCTATGGAAAAGCGCGTACCGGAAAGGTGCTCCGAAAAATAAAATAAAAATATGACAAATCTTAGAAAAATGCGTAGGTCTAGAATCCAAAGTTTGGGATCAATATCTTTTACTTTGCGATTAAGGCTAATACTGCGCGATTAGTGCCTTGTGCCTATAAATAGACACATTATGGCACTAAACCCTAGGCCATACACAACTCTTACGTGAGTTTTCTGCAGCCATTGTGGCCAGCCCCCTTGTTCTTCATTTCTCCCCCTTTTCTCACCAAAGTCACCTCCTTTGATCATTGTTTCCCTTCTTGATCAAGTAAACACTTGAGTGTGGGCATTGGAGAGTGCTTAGTGTGCATTTTCTGAGTGGTGAGGTTCTGCTTGGGAGGGTAGTGAGGTCTGAGTTGTGGTTTTGGGTGGTGGGAGTCTTGTTCTTGAGTTGTGAAGCTTCAAGGAGCTTCCTTTGTGTTGAAAGGGGCAAGCTTTACACCATTTTCGTACACCTTGGTGTGGCCTGAGTTGAGGAGCTTGTGGAGAGCTCCAAGAGCTTCATACCTCTGTCCATTTCTGCCTTAAGCCTTGGGGTAAGTTATCTCACCATGATCATGAGTTTATCTTGCTTAAAGGTGGTGTCTTGGCATGTAAAAGATTAAAATGAAGTAACCAACACCTAAATGAACTTGTATATGCTTAAAGATGCATGCTTAAACGTGTACATGTGTTAAAAGTTGGATCTTTGGGATGGATATTCACGAAATGCAGAAACTGCATTCTGTCGTGAGATATCCGGATATTCGTCGAACAGATATCCGGATATCAGTATCCGGATATGGTATCCGGATATTGATATCCGGATATGGGATCTGGGTATCCGGATATGACATATCCGGATATGTCCAGTGTGATATCCGGATATGACATATCCGGATATGCCCCTTCTGATATCCGGATATCCTGGGTTCTGCGCAGACAGTAGCTTTACTGTATGAACAGTAAGCTATGGGGTGTGTGTGGACCCTAGTTTATGGAAGTTGAACTTCTGTAATAAAAGGACTAAGTCAGAATCATATGATTAAGGGCTTATGGCTTTGTTGGAAGCCTTAAGACGTAAAACGTAAAAGAAAGGCGTAGTCTTTAAAGTTGTATGCTTGAGATGCATTAATATTGATGTAATGTTGGTCCATATCAGATTGTGATACTGCTGTTTGTGGACTTGTGAGTGGTTGGACTCTTGGCTTGGATTGATTGCTTGCAAGGTAAGCTTTCGTGTCCTCGGTTTAGCCATTTTGATGTTCCACCATGTCCCATGGGGATAGGTTTATGCATGCTGTGTTACATGCTTTGATTATTTTGGAAATGCTGTTGAGCTGTTTATATGTAATGAGCTATTATGATATGCATGTGGTGTCCACCTATACGGTAAGCCTGAGTATGTAGTACATACAAGATGGTGAGGCCGTGGTGAGGTACAGGTAGCGTCCTGGTACTCATGTAGGCATAGACGTATTCCTACATTTCTCTGGCCAGTAGATTTGATATGCACACATGACATGATTAATTGCTGCATCGCATAGTTTTGGAACTTATATTGTAAATATTGTTTTTAGAACTTATATTACACATGTAAGTGGGCTTGGGGTGGAGACTCCTTGAGGACCCCTTGTCTTACTGAGATTTCTTGTTAGAGATCTCACCCCACGTTTGGGGACGCTTATTTCAGGATCAGGTAATGTTGAGGGCTCAGGTGGCAGGAGGCCAGAGTTGAGCTGATTGATGATATGCTGACTGCTGTTATGTTTTCATATTGTTGTTCATGTTTTCTGCTGAGTTTATGTTATGACTGCTATTGGGCCTTGTTGCCTTATTTGGTGAGCATGGGGTTTGTCCATGCCACATGATTGCGTTATTGTTTTCTAATTATGTTGTAATTAAAGTATCAGGATTTTGACCCAGGTTGCATGTCGTAGTCCTGTGGTTTTTAGATACTCACTTGATATTTATTTATGAGGTATTCAGTTAGTTGTCTTGCAATTTACATACAGGCAGTATTTTTATGAAAATGATTAAGTAATCAAGTTGGTTAAGTTAATGACGTCATAATTGAATTAAAGAAAAAGTTATTCCGCATTTTAATTAAGCGTGGCTTAATACGATAGTGTGTTAACAATCCGGGTTAACACGGGCTGTTACATTTTATGGTATCAGAGCACTTTCTAGGGAAAAGCCTGTATGTATTGCAATAACTTAGGATGTGTCGTTGCGTGTCTACTTTGTGTTCACTCTGACTGGTGTGCGTTACGATAATGCATATGTGACCACATGGCGTGGGCCTGATCAACTCATTCTTTGTGTAACTTGTGCAGAGTCATGGTGCCACCGAGGAGGAACACGAGTACGAGCGAGGATCAGACGGATCCTGTCCTGGCTGCATTAGCTGAGATGCAGGCGGCCCGACTAGCCGACCAGGAAGCCACAAGGCTGGCGAACCGGGCGATGCTGGACGCTATTAGAGATGCGAACCGGCAAACCACGGCAGAGGTTCTGGAGGAGAACCGGATGGCCAACATGACGATGATGAGGGTCATGTTGGAGGAGTTGAGGGCTGGTCCTGCTGCGGGCCAGGGTCCTCCACCACCTCCACCGCCGCCACCGCCTCCACCTCCGCCTAGTCAACAGGAAGACACCCAGAGCCAGATGGGCGAGGGTAGTCACTTGACGGGGGCCATGCAGACTATCCCCGTACTTGCTGAGGATCGTGACGAGATCGATCGCCGGCTGAATGCTTTCCGCAAGCATAAGCCACCTTCATTCGACGGATCGTATGATCCCATTGCTGCTGCTAGATGGCTTCAGGCGCTAGACAAGATTTTCCGGATCATGCAGTGCACCGATCCGCAGAAGCTGTTGTTCGCCACTTATATGCTGGAGGGCGAGGCCCATGAGTGGTGGACCAACCTTTCTCAGGTCTACGAGATGCAGGGTCATGTGATGACGTGGCCATTCTTCGAGGAGAGCTTCTTGGGTCAGTACTTCCCTTATGACTCTCAGGAGAGGAAGCAGGGAGAGTTTGACCGGTTGGTACAGGGCTCGTTGTCTGTTGACGAGTACCTGGCCAAGTTTAATGAGCTGGTAAAGTTTTCACACTTCAGGATGGCGAGGCCTACTCCTACATACTTGGCTGCTAAGTTCCGCAGGGGACTTAATGAGGATATTGCTGGTTACTTAGCTGGGTCTGCATCCAGAGATTTTGGGACACTGGTCCAGCAGTGTCGTGATATTGAGGACTTCTACAGCACGAGTAAGGCCAAGAAGGCCAAGATGGAGGTACCACAGAGTACCGGCGGTTCCACTCCCTGGAAGAGTAAAAATTTTGCGAACAAGGGCAAGGGCAAGCAGATGGCGGCTAAGCAAGCGCCAAATCAGTTTAGAAAGACTGCCACTCCGGGGAATGCCGCTAGACCTCCTGCTCCCAGATGTTCGGGATGCGGGAAGTCACATTTTGGGCCGTGTTCTACCGGGCAGCTGATATGCTTCCAGTGTGGCAAGGAGGGCCACTATTCCAGAGATTGCCCGACAGCGAGAGTTGCTGCAGTGCAGGCTGTGCCATTGCAGATGGTTCCTACTAGGGCACCAGCCGTGCCACCTACTACGGGGCGTGTGTATACGTTGGATCGTCAGCAGTCGGACAGAGCTCCGAACCTGGTCAGAGGTACTGTTACCATTGGTGGATCAGCTATTGATGTATTGTTTGATTCCGGGGCAACGCACTCTTTTGTTGCTACCCCTATTGCTGTGGGGCTTGAGTTGCCCAGTGATGTGCTTTCTCCACCGATGCGGGTTACCACCGCCACCGGAGAAAAATGTTTGACCTCCACTGTTCATCGCGATGTAGCGTTTCAGTGGGATGGCCGTGACTTCTTGGTAGATCTGATAGGATTACCGATGGCCAACCTTCAAATTATTCTGGGCATGGATTGGTTGTCCAGAAACTGTGCAATGATTGACTGTTGTGCCAAGAAAGTGGTGATGTCTCTGGGTGGGTCCACAGCCAGTTCCTCACCGTTCATTTCAGTCCTGCAGGCGAGGAGGGCCTTGAGAGCAGGGGCATTTGGCTATGTCATGTTGGGAGGTTTGGTGAGTGGGACACAGGAGGATCTCACTGGCATTCCTGTGGTGAGGGAATTCCTCGAGGTGTTTCCTGAGGAGATTCCTGAGTTTCCACCACAGAGGGAGATAGAGTTCTCCATTGACTTATTGCCTGGTGTGGGGCCTATATCGTTGGCTCCATACCGGATGTCGCCACCAGAGTTGGCGGAGCTGAAGAAGCATATCGAGGAGCTTTCAGCAAAAGATTTTATTCGGCCGAGTGTGTCTCCCTGGGGAGCACCGGTCATATTTGTGAAAAAGAAAGATGGGACCATGCGGTTGTGCACCGACTACAGACAGTTGAACAAGGTGACAATCAAGAACAAGTATCCTCTTCCACGCATTGATGATTTGCTGGATCAGCTCAGGGGTGCTTGTGTGTATTCCAAGATTGATCTCCGGTCCGGTTATCATCGGATACGGGTTAAGCCGGAGGATGTCCCAAAGACAGCGTTTCGCTCGAGGTACGGGCACTACGAGTACTTGGTGATCCCATTTGGACTCACCAATGCACCCGCAGTGTTCATGGACTACATGAACAGGATTTTCCAGCCGTACCTGGATCAGTTTGTGATCGTCTTCATTGACGACATCTTGATCTACTCCAAGACGGAGGAGGAGCATACCGAGCACTTGAAGATTGTGTTGCAAGTGCTAAAAGAGAAAAAGCTTTATGCTAAGCCGTCGAAATGCGAGTTTTGGCTCAAGGCGGTTAAATTTCTGGGTCATGTAATTTCTGCTAATGGAGTTGCAGTTGATCCGAACAAGATTGAGGCCGTGATGGACTGGGAGAGGCCCAAGACGGTTACAGAAGTGAGAAGCTTCCTGGGTTTAGCAGGTTACTATCGGAGGTTCATCGAGGGATTCTCCAAGATGGTGCTACCGATGACTCGCCTTACCCGAAAGGAGACTCCATTCGTGTGGACACATGAGTGTGAGGAGTGTTTCCAGGAGTTAAAGGAGAGACTGACTACTGCTCCTGTGTTAGTCCTTCCTGATCCTGCGGAGCAATTCGAATTATACTGCGATGCCTCTGGTAAAGGACTAGGCTGTGTGCTGATGCAGAAAGGGAAAGCGGTTGCTTACGCTTCAAGACAGTTGAAACCTCATGAGGAGAACTACCCGACTCACGACTTGGAGTTGGCAGCCATTGTTTTTGCTTTCAAGATTTGGAGGCATTACCTGTTTGGCATGAAGTTTGCTGTATTCAGTGATCACAAGAGCCTGAAGTACCTGTTTGACCAGAAGGAGTTGAACATGAGACAGCGAAGATGGATGGAGTTCTTGAAGGACTACGACTTTGAGTTGAGGTATCACCCTGGCAAGGCCAATGTGGTAGCCGATGCTTTGAGTCGGAAATCCGTGAGCTTATCCAGTTTAATGATGAACGACTACGAGATGATCGAGAAGTTCAGAGACTTGAGAGTGAACTCCTTGTTTGGGGGTGCACTGCTTGAGATGGAGACAGCAGAAGTGATTAATGAACTGATGGAAAAGATCAAAGAGGCGCAAGTACAAAGAGAGTGCCTCGATTATGTGAAAAACCAGGACGGTGTGTCTTGGAATGATGATGGTTTATTGCTGTTCCAGAAGAGGATTGTTATTCCTCGAGGGCCATTGACTGAGGAGGTTATGGCAGAGGCTCATAAGGGCCGGTTCACTATCCACCCTGGTGCTACAAAAATGTACCAGGACTTAAAGAGAAATTTTTGGTGGCCGGGCATGAAGAAGGACATAGCGGTCTACGTGTCCAAGTGTCTGATTTGTCAGAAGGTGAAGATCGAGCACCAGAAACCGTCTGGTAAACTTCAACCTCTGGAGATTCCACAGTGGAAGTGGGAGAGTATTTCCATGGACTTCGTGGTGGGATTGCCTAAAACTCAGGCTGGTTGTGACTCTATCTGGGTCATAGTGGACAGATTGACCAAGTCTGCCCATTTTCTTCCAGTGAAGGTGAGCTTCACTACAGAGCAGTTGGCCAAGCTATACGTCCGCGAGATTGTGAGGCTTCACGGGGTGCCCGAGAGTATCATCAGTGACAGGGACCCGAAGTTCACATCTCGGTTCTGGGAGGCGCTGCAGGAGGCTTTTGGTACGCAGTTGAGATTGAGTACCGCCTATCACCCTCAGACTGACGGACAGACTGAGCGGACCATCCAGACATTGGAGGACATGTTGAGAGCTTGCACGTTGGAGCAGGGTTCTGCATGGGATAGGTACCTTCCGTTGGTTGAATTTTCATACAACAACAGTTTTCATGCTAGTCTGGGCATGGCACCCTACGAGGCGCTATATGGTAGGAGGTGTCGGACTCCTACTTGCTGGTCTGAGGTTGGAGATAAAGAGCTATTCGGCTTGGACTTTGTCCAAGATACTACCCTTCAGATCCAGATGATCAGGGAAACGTTGAAGCAGGCGCAGAATCGTCAGAAGAGCTACTATGATGTCAAGCATCGACCACTGGAGTTCAGTGAGGGTGAGCACGTGTTTGTGAAACTTTCACCTGTCACCGGTGTTGGACGGGCACTCGGCGTGAGGAAGTTGAGCCCGCGATTCATAGGGCCCTACCAGATCCTTGGTAGAGTAGGACCAGTTGCCTATCGACTCGCCTTGCCTCCGAACCTAGCCAACATCCACGACGTGTTTCACGTGTCTCAGCTTCGAAAGTACATAGCAGATCCTTCGCACGTGGTGCAGCCGGATGACGTGGAGGTTCGGGAGAACCTAAAGACTCCCGTCGGACCACTCAAGATCCTCGATCGAGGCGAGAAACAGCTCAGAAGCAAGATCATTCCGATGGTCAAAGTACAATGGTCAGGAAGAACTCCTGAGGAGTGTACCTGGGAGCGAGAGGACGAGCTTCTCCGACAGTATCCCGACTTTCGAGACAGGTATGTTTCTGATTTTGAGGACAAAATCCTTAAAAAGGTGGGGTGAATGTAAGAACCCGCACCGCTAATTAAGGTAATTAGCGAATTAATTATGATAATTAGGAAATAATTCCATAATGGACCCTAATAATTATTAATGGGCTTAGATAATTATATTGAGTGAGTAAAAATGCTAAAAGTCGCTTTTCGGAAGAAAAGCGCAGATACCGGTTCTGCTACTCGGTATAAATGCGTACCGGAAAAGTATCCCGGAAAATTATAACGAATGCATGATAATTACTAGAATATTATGTAGGACTTGTAAAACAAGTTTCAAGTCAAAATAACGTAATCTGATGCCAGAACTGATACTGGCTATGGAAAAGCGCGTACCGGAAAGGTGCTCCGAAAAATAAAATAAAAATATGACAAATCTTAGAAAAATGCGTAGGTCTAGAATCCGAAGTTTGGGATCAATATCTTTTACTTTGCGATTAAGGCTAATACTGCGCGATTAGTGCCTTGTGCCTATAAATAGACACATTATGGCACTAAACCCTAGGCCATACACAACTCTTACGTGAGTTTTCTGCAGCCATTGTGGCCAGCCCCCTTGTTCTTCATTTCTCCCCCTTTTCTCACCAAAGTCACCTCCTTTGATCATTGTTTCCCTTCTTGATCAAGTAAACACTTGAGTGTGGGCATTGGAGAGTGCTTAGTGTGCATTTTCTGAGTGGTGAGGTTCTGCTTGGGAGGGTAGTGAGGTCTGAGTTGTGGTTTTGGGTGGTGGGAGTCTTGTTCTTGAGTTGTGAAGCTTCAAGGAGCTTCCTTTGTGTTGAAAGGGGCAAGCTTTACACCATTTTCGTACACCTTGGTGTGGCCTGAGTTGAGGAGCTTGTGGAGAGCTCCAAGAGCTTCATACCTCTGTCCATTTCTGCCTTAAGCCTTGGGGTAAGTTATCTCACCATGATCATGAGTTTATCTTGCTTAAAGGTGGTGTCTTGGCATGTAAAAGATTAAAATGAAGTAACCAACACCTAAATGAACTTGTATATGCTTAAAGATGCATGCTTAAACGTGTACATGTGTTAAAAGTTGGATCTTTGGGATGGATATTCACGAAATGCAGAAACTGCATTCTGTCGTGAGATATCCGGATATTCGTCGAACAGATATCCGGATATCAGTATCCGGATATGGTATCCGGATATTGATATCCGGATATGGGATCTGGGTATCCGGATATGACATATCCGGATATGTCCAGTGTGATATCCGGATATGACATATCCGGATATGCCCCTTCTGATATCCGGATATCCTGGGTTCTGCGCAGACAGTAGCTTTACTGTATGAACAGTAAGCTATGGGGTGTGTGTGGACCCTAGTTTATGGAAGTTGAACTTCTGTAATAAAAGGACTAAGTCAGAATCATATGATTAAGGGCTTATGGCTTTGTTGGAAGCCTTAAGACGTAAAACGTAAAAGAAAGGCGTAGTCTTTAAAGTTGTATGCTTGAGATGCATTAATATTGATGTAATGTTGGTCCATATCAGATTGTGATACTGCTGTTTGTGGACTTGTGAGTGGTTGGACTCTTGGCTTGGATTGATTGCTTGCAAGGTAAGCTTTCGTGTCCTCGGTTTAGCCATTTTGATGTTCCACCATGTCCCATGGGGATAGGTTTATGCATGCTGTGTTACATGCTTTGATTATTTTGGAAATGCTGTTGAGCTGTTTATATGTAATGAGCTATTATGATATGCATGTGGTGTCCACCTATACGGTAAGCCTGAGTATGTAGTACATACAAGATGGTGAGGCCGTGGTGAGGTACAGGTAGCGTCCTGGTACTCATGTAGGCATAGACGTATTCCTACATTTCTCTGGCCAGTAGATTTGATATGCACACATGACATGATTAATTGCTGCATCGCATAGTTTTGGAACTTATATTGTAAATATTGTTTTTAGAACTTATATTACACATGTAAGTGAGCTTGGGGTGGAGACTCCTTGAGGACCCCTTGTCTTACTGAGATTTCTTGTTAGAGATCTCACCCCACGTTTGGGGACGCTTATTTCAGGATCAGGTAATGTTGAGGGCTCAGGTGGCAGGAGGCCAGAGTTGAGCTGATTGATGATATGCTGACTGCTGTTATGTTTTCATATTGTTGTTCATGTTTTCTGCTGAGTTTATGTTATGACTGCTATTGGGCCTTGTTGCCTTATTTGGTGAGCATGGGGTTTGTCCATGCCACATGATTGCGTTATTGTTTTCTAATTATGTTGTAATTAAAGTATCAGGATTTTGACCCAGGTTGCATGTCGTAGTCCTGTGGTTTTTAGATACTCACTTGATATTTATTTATGAGGTATTCAGTTAGTTGTCTTGCAATTTACATACAGGCAGTATTTTTATGAAAATGATTAAGTAATCAAGTTGGTTAAGTTAATGACGTCATAATTGAATTAAAGAAAAAGTTATTCCGCATTTTAATTAAGCGTGGCTTAATACGATAGTGTGTTAACAATCCGGGTTAACACGGGCTGTTACAGAACACAAAAAGGGAACAAGCCCCAGTACCAAGAGGTTACCTTATATATTATTCCACTTAGCTCCGCTGCAACTTATTCCTCAAACTTGGTACACAACAAAATGCCTACACAGAGGACATTCCCAATCACTTACAACTCACACAATACATGCAATTTACAGTTAACATGCATTGGTTCAATAACTTACCTCAATCCACTTGGTCCGGGACCAAGGGCAACCCACCGAGCTCACGGTTCGGGGTTCTAATCCACGTACGACAACCTACAATGGTCACATATAGGATCATCATTTTCTACTAATGCAATCATCATCAATTTACATAATACTCACACTTTCATCTAGGAATTTTATTAAACATATAATTTACACCATTTTCCTTCTCTTGGTTGAATTTGCCTATACTAGATTCAATGGATTTTTCTTACTATTTCTACTTAATTTATAATGAACCAACTTTCATTTGGTCACTTGTAAATCTTAGTTCCAGTTAGAAATTTTATCAAACACCTAGCTTGCATACTTTCTCTTGCCTTGATCGATTGTTTCTTGGTTCCTACAAACAATTTCTGTTGCTCATTTCAAGCCTATACATGCATAGTTTAACTTATACTAAATAAACAGCCAAAACCATGCATCCAAACTACTTAAATAATCATAACATTAAATACTTACAATCAGCCCATGACAAAATTCCAAGTCTACTATAAATTTTCCTACCATTCAAACGTATATATATTACCTTGTTTAACCTCCACCACACAAGGAATCAACTTGTAACTTGAATATTTTGAAAACCACTTCAATTCCTTGTAAGACAGCCCTAGGGTCGAAGGACAAGGAGAGAAGTATCTCACTAACAAAAGCTTCTCACAAGGAAAAAAAAGGATAGGGTTGAGTTCTTAAGGTTGTTGCCTTTAAATTCTTTGGAGAAACCCAAGCAAGAAGATGTCTAAAATGCAAGTTGTATACTTGCCCTAAGCTTCGTATACATTCGGTTTATGGAAAAAGAGAAGAAATAAAAGACGAAAAGCAAAATTGAGGCGTAAAGGAAAACCACCGACGTGGGTACACTTATAATCTAATGAATTAACTTTCATTTCACTTTTTTTTTTTACTTTTCAATATGATTCCCATTGGTTGATTTGCCATCCCACTAAAGACAAAATAATGAAACTCACGTGAAACACTAGAAGGAACTAGAAAGTCCATTTGGAAAGCTAAACAATTGCTTCTTCACTTAATAAAACAAGAAGTGGCGTGGGATTTTGCAACACCATCACCGACTTAGGGAAATCAAAAAGGCATACCACTTAGTTTATGATTTCCTCCAAATAATTTATTGTATACTTTTTTTTATTTAATTGTTTTTTCTTTAACTTTCAATACCTTTTTACTTAATTCACAATTTGTCAATTCCTAGCATTTTTCGTTAATTAATTTAGAGGTAAGGCAACGTTGCAGCACGCACTAAAATAGCCAACCAAGTAAAATTAATTTGTAACCATTTTAAGAACCAATTTATCAATTTACCGTTTTACCTTTTCTTTTACGTATTTTGGTTCTAAATTCAGGATCTTCACTAATCCATCACTTAGTTTCTCACTTAACAGTTTAATTATTTAATTTAAAATTGTGAGGTGTTATAACGTGGATGATAGAAAAAAATAAGTTTAATATTATAATTAGGGATAGGTTATTCTGCCTACTCTTATTTTGCCTACCTTTGCCTACCTCTCGTAACATCGTTAGATTACAATCTCATCTAATGGTGGAGATTTGCGGAATATTTATTTCTCCTTACTACCTCCCACACTCTTTCTCTCTCCTCCTATTTCTCTTTATCGATTTACATAATTTACAACCTGAATTTATATTTGAATCTAAATTCAATCAATGATTAATGGCATGATAATTCTGCTGGATGAATATAATTTTCAAAATTCCTTGATTCTGATATAATTGAACACAGCAGAAACCACAAAAATACAAAAAAAAACCACAAATAATCTCTTCCTTTGAAATCGAATCAACTTATCTCCTTCTTCTTCTTATCTTGTTTTTCACCTTGAAGTGGGAAAATGATTTTTCTTCTCTCTATGTTATGCCCAACAACAGGCATACCTAATCCCATAGCATAGGGCATCTGGGTTTGTTTCTTCTTGACACCCCTTTTCAATTTTTTATGTAAATGCTCATAACAATGGATGAGTTTGATGAATTGAGAAAAAAAGCTTACATATAATGTTTATGTAATAATTGTAAGGTTTCCGTTATACGTTTCGGAAGAAAATCAAACAGAATATACACGCTTCAAGCGTTCAAATCAACGCTTGAAGCGTAGGAAAGGACCTCCAGACAGTGAGTCTACGCTTCAAGCGTAGAACCCTACGCTTGAAGCGTAGAGAAGAAGAAAAAGGGCAGAAGCTCCACGCTTGGAGCGTGGATCCTGCGCTCCAAGCGTAGGGTTGAGATGGACAGCTGTCAGTTGCGAGAAAAGGAGGATTCTCAGGTTATAAAAAGGGCACAAAGCAACCCTAAGAGGACACTTTTCATTTCTGAACAAATCCTAGGTCATTGGGAGGCGGAAGCTCTGGAGATTGGGAGAGGGATCTCTTCTTCTACCTTTCTGTAGTTCTTTTAGTTTATGTTTTCATTTGAATATTGGATTCTAGCCATGATAATGGTTGGCTAGAACCTCTTTGCTGTAGTTAGGGTCACGAACCCTTGTGAACCCCTGATACAATGGATTGAGTTTTATTGATATATTTATCTTTTGAATTTCGTTCTATTCTGATCGTATTGTTATTGTTATTATTAGATCCGATCAATCTAGTAAGTAATAATAAATCTGAGGATTAGGGCCAACAAGAGGGATCTGAGGTCTTTAATCCAGAAGGGGATAGAACGACGGTATGAACATGATCTAGACATAGACATGATTCATATTGTAGATGTTTTAATTATCGATCTTTATGCTTGATCTCATATAGGGCACCTCAAGGAATTAGGGTTCTATATGAGATTAAAGGGTTAATTCCTCAAGGGATTGAGAATTAACTATTGATACCTTTATCTGATAATTATCTAATTTCACGATTTATATATTAATATTTAACTTAATCCAGAGTAAAAGGTGGGGATCATTGGTGAGTGTTCTCTAACTGCAGCGCTTTTCTCATATATTTAAACCCTTATTTCATTTCTTTTTCAAAAAGAACCAAAAACAAGTCTTTTAAATTTACAAATCAAATTCCCACACAATCCTGACATTCGTGTCAAAAACATCTTTGAAGATTTAATCTTAAAAGGAAGAGTTTTAATTGATTTAGACACACTCTCTGTGGATACGAACTTTGACTTATCATTGTATTACTTGCGCGATTCGGTACACTTGCCGATTCACGTCAAGTTTTGGCGCCGTTGCCGGGGAGTGTTTTTCTTAAATCAATTAATCTTGATTTTAAAGATTAAATTGTTTTTATTTTATTTTATTTTATTTTTGTTTTGAATCTGTGCTACTAATCTTTTCTCTGAAGTTGTATGCAAAGCAGTTCTTCTTTTCTAAGGAGAAGCGAACGAATTGCTCAAAAAGAGAAGGAAAGAAAAAGGGCACAACAAATCCCCATTCCAGTAGCCGAAACCCTAGAGATGGCTGCTCCTAATCAGAAACGCCCATCCTAGGATAATACACATCCTCACGCCTATCTTGACAGGCCCATGCTGGAATTGTTCCACCAGAACTTGGGAACAATCAATGGGAACTCAAGTCCAACATCATTCAGTTGGCCGAGAGAGAAAAGTATGGAGGAGAGGATAATGAAGATCCTCACAGATTCATTGACAGATTTTTACGAATCTGTGACTCTACAAAGCCTCCACATGTTTCTGATATGCAATACGATTAAGAGTTTTTCCTTTTTCTGTAAGGGAAAGCTCTTGATTGGATGGAAACACAACCTGCGGATAGCATCATTTTGGGAAAATTTATCTGAAAAATTCTTTGCAGAGTTCTTCCCCATGGAGAAATACAACAACATGGTGAATGATATCACCTCCTTCAAACAACAATTTGGAGAGACCATCTGCGCTTCTTGGAATAGATTCAAGGCCCTCATGAGAAAGGTTCCTCATTATAACCTATCTCAAGGGGACCAAGTGAGAATCTTCTTCAATGGTTGTCTACCAGAAACAAAACTGGTTATTAATACTGCAGCAGGCGGTTCTTTGGGTGATAAATAGCTTTGAAGTCATATCATCTGATTGACAAATTAGCTAAAAATGAGAATGAAACATCTATAAGGACCGGAGAAGGGAAGCAGTGTCACTCAATGATAATAGTGCAATGCTGGCAGAACAAAAGTTGTTATCACAACAAATGTCCAATCTGCATGCGAAGTTTGAAAGGATGCAACTTTCCAAAGTTCAAGCAAGTGCAGTTGTCCTTGATTGTGAGTATTGTCATGAAGATCATGACACCAATACTTGTCCTACACTGATGTCCTCAGATTCTACTCAACAATTTCAGGTAAATGGTATTTGGTATGATCAGCGCCCAATCAGCAAAATTTCTCAAGAAATCAAAATAATGCTGCTGGTGGTAATAATTACCAAAGGAAAAGTTATCAAGGTACTGGTTTAGATATGACATCAGACAACTATCTAAAACCACCACCTATTCCAAAAAAAAAGAGCCTTCCGACCTGGAGCGTTTAGTAGGAACATAAGCACAAAGAACAAACGCTTTCATGGAGGAGAGAAAGGCTAATCAAAGAAGTACCAATGCTTTCATTGAGGAAAGTAGAGCTGAGTCCAGGAACACTAAAGCTTCAATCAAGAACCTGGAGGTATTCAGGTTGGTCAACTTGCCCAACAGTTATCTGATAGAGCTC
>JAVKPL010009951.1:0-40824 GCA_032173675.1 Gastrolobium villosum
CGTGGTGGGAAATGGGAGCCTGTGGGGTCCACTTGTGCCATCTTTGGATAGATCTTGGTCCTTGCCAGCAGAGGCTGAGAAGGGTCTTATGAAGTTTGCAGAGAGTGTGGCTGGCAAGTGTCCTTTGGTGTCAACTCAAATGCTTGCTTTGGTGGCTGCTTCTGCTGTGAAGACGCCAACACTTGCTTGTGCAAATGATAAACTCAAGGCACACGGGGATTCACAGCTTGAGGGTAACATGTTTTTCTCATTTATGTCTTGTTCCTTTGGTTGTTATATACTTGGTTGAATGTGATAAGTATTCTTATGTCTCATTTGCATCATTAACTTGTAATACTTCTGATGATTGTTTTAGAGTGTTAGAAAAATAATAACATATTTGATTGATTTGCAGCTAAATGATTAAAAAAATAAAAGATGAAGCTTTTTTCATAGTTTTGGAGACTATCCCCCCAACAGTAAAAGCACTTTTACTTGTATACTTTTGAGGAGCCTTTTCCTCCACCAGCTTCTTTGTTCCTTTTTCTTTCCTTTAATTGATTTTTAAATTATTTACATCATTTCAGTTTTTATGCTATTGTTTGATTCCTCCGCATTACAATGTGGAGATATATAAAATCATTAATTTAGCCTTACCCACCAGCTTAAACTTTTGAGTTGAATTGGTTCTTTACATCGTATCAGAGCCTTGGTATCACGGGTACGATCCTCACCGCCCCCTACTTTCTCTTGTGAAATTTCTTAGCACAAATAGGTTGAGCCTAATGCATTATCCACCTGTCAAGTCCAATGGACTCTCGTTGGAGGGGGTGTGTTAGATATATATAAAACCATTAATGTAGCCTCATCCACCAACTTAAGCTTTTGGGTTAAATTGATTCTTTATACAATAAATGGTGTGTAAGCTAAATTTTAAAGCCAATGAAGTAAACCAAGTTTCTCTTGTTAGGAAAGCAAATGATATCTTCATCAGATAACTTACGAGATACTAAAATTTCTAAATTATAGGCCTAGAGGGCAGAACTCTCTGTATATAAATATGATTTGGAGGAACTGTTTTTTAGTACATGTGAAACTTTTGTTTACTAGTAATGAAAATAGAGAAACTGACCAAAATAGAGGTTTCCTTGTAAAAAAGTTCCAATGTAGCTACTTAGCAAATTAATAAATATTGTGCATGTTAACCATGTTGTCTGATGATGTTCTTCATTGCTTCCATACGTTTCACGCACACCTTGGTAATCAAATGTTACCACTACAAATGATCTTGAGCTACTATATGACATAATTTTTCTTAACTCTTCCTTTGTTAAACCTTCATGTTAAATAACACATGAGAGGATTCATTTTCGCTGTATATTGATCTGAAGGCAATAATAACCTTGAATAAGTTATGTATGTACTTACAAATATACTTAGGTGCTAGAAGACATTGTTAGGAGAATTTGATAATAAATGCCTACATAGTCACCCTGAATGAGTTATGTGGTAAACTTGTAATAAAGACTTACAAGAACACTTATGGTTTACTGAAAACAAATACATTTAGTTTTTCTTAACATGTGCCCATGGGGAAAAAGTTAACAGTAGCCTTTTAAAAATTCCGTTTTATGCCATTCCATAAATGAATTTTGTTCTTCTTGCATAGTTATGTTTTAACTCTGTAAATTACCTCCCTCAATGTGAGTGTGTTCCTTATATACATGTGCAATGATATCACAACTGAGTTGATCTTGTATGGAAGGAATGGCTTTGTTATTCTTCGTATGATTAATCTTCATTAAGTCAGCCATTTATCTTCATTGCTGGAGAGTGGTTGTTGCGGTGTACCAACATTTGTATACCAGAAAGAAATAATTTATGCATCATTGATATGTCAGGACATAATGTGGCATCATAATCCAGATCCTGAAGTTCATTTACGTATAGAAATTGGTTTGGTGGTGTATGATTCGTTTTGACTAAACTTTCGTTTATATTGGTTTATTTAATTTCTAAACCAATTTCAAGTATTAAGATCATTTATTCATGATTTCATGTCCTCCGAAACATGGTTCATTTACTTTTGTAAAGAACCAATTCAACCCAAAAACTTAAGCTGTTGGGTGAGACTACATTAATAGTTTTATATATCTCAACACGCCCCCTCACACGAGAGCCCACTGGGCTTGAAGGGTGGACAATGCACAGGACCACCTACCTGTGCAAGGAAAGAAATCTCACTAGAAAGAAAGTGGGGGGCGGTGAGGATGGAACCCGATACACCGAGGCTCTGATACCATCTAAAGAACCAATTCAACCCAAGAGCTTAAGCTGTTGGGTGAGGCTACATTAATAGTTTTATATATCTCACCAACTTTCCCACTACATTTTAATAAATTATTATAGATGCTGCAAGCGCGCAGCCAGGCATATACCCCAGCACTGGTACACCTTTCTTTTAATTGTTTAATCTATAATGATCAGAAACAGGACTTGACATTTGTGATAGTAAAGCATGAATCATCATTTCCTCTGATAGTTTTATCTATCTAAGATATTTGCTTTTATTTTTAAAGATTCATAATTTGGGAGTGGGCTTTTTGTTCTATTCATGATTTCTTCATCATAGCTTTTCGGGTGATTTTTAGATACATGCACAAGGTGTGTTAGAGCTACGTCTTTTTGGCTTCTTAATGTAACAGGATGTCCTAAAGTTTTTTCTTAGTTACCTTAAAGAATTTTTTTTCTCTACAGGTTCGTCAGAAACCCAACTAGTTCGGTTCAAACATTATCAGACTCCTATTGGAGGCTTTCCCAACACTATTTTCTTCTTGCTTTCGAATTCGAACTAGAGACCTTTTGTTAAGACGATCTTTTTTAACTGATGAACAACTTATGGTTTGATTTCAAGTAAATACATGAATAGAAATTGACTTTCTCATCTAGCAGTGATGCTGAGATATACACCTCTGTCTCATTGTCTCTTTTGATTGTTTTGTTCTACCTCAGTAATCATCTGCAATAACACATATGAAGCAGAACAATAATTGAAGCAGTAAGTGTTTTGTGTAACAATAAATTCTCTGCGTGGCTATAAGTGTGTTCTTAGTTTCCTTGCTAAATAGCTTTAAAAAAAAAAAGTTTTCACAGTTCATTACACAATACCCTATTACTGCTAGTACTATTTTTTCATATGATCTTGCTCATCTGAATCTGAAACTTTGTTGCATGCTTTCCATACCAAAAGAAACATTCACAGGTGGCTCATACAACATTCCATATATGGTTCCAAGATGTTTGGCTGAAGGAGGAGTTGGTTCAAACATGCAATCATCAACCATGGAGGAAAATGATTCCATGGTTTCGCGGAAAACAATGGCCAAAGATATTCAACATGAGAATCCACCAAAGAAGCTTAAGCTTGGAAACTACTGCAGTCTTAAGGGTGATGTAATGGAGATCCTGAGACAGATGCTAAGTGTGAGTACTACTGGAGATGGCCCCAATGGGAAGAGAATAGAAGGATTTTTGTATAAGTATAGGTCAGGTCAAGTGTGTATTGTATGTGTTTGCCATGGTAGCTTCCTCACTCCTGCAGAGTTTGTGATGCATGCTGGGGGCAAGGAAGTGGTGAATCCCATGAAGCATATCACTGTTTATTCTGATAACTCATTTTAGAGATCAAATAGGAATGGCTTTTATGATTCATCCATCTTAGAATGTTGGGGAAAGTGGAAACAATGAAACTATCTTTCATTGGTTTAGTTTCCATAATTATCTTGTCCATTGTTCAAGTGGTCTGTGTAAAAGGAAATTTTCATCAAAGGTTTATTTCCTTTTTGTGAACCTTTGTATTACAAAGGTAAAAAAAAGAAGAGAATTATATGGTTTAGGTCAACTTTTTTTTTTCCCCCTTAACTTATTTTAAGTGATTGTAATTAATTGGAATAAATGGATACAATTATCAAGTTTTATTTTCATAAACTAAAAAATTTCATTAGCCTAATGGATATTTGACCATGATATTGTTCAAAACGTTGCCATAACCTTAATGGAATTATAACTACATTTCTGTAATATGTGTGTGTGTGTGTGACTGGCTGAACAGCATTATTTATCGTACAATGATCACTTAACTATATATGACTGAACCATTAAGAATATATAATTTACTCATTTATATAACGACAATGATATCTATAATTATAACAATATATAATATAATTTAATAATTGTATTTCATGGAAGGCTTAGGGAAAATCTTGACACATGTCACTTTCATAACATCATGTTTATCTACAACATAAATATATCTAATCTAATATATATTATATAAACTAAGATTTATGCCTTCAATGCTATGGTATGTATTATCATTCCAATCATTTCTTTCCTACAAAAAATAAGCTTATGTAAGTTATATTTTTATATTTGTTTTGGTATTTGGTCTTAAATAGAAACCAATTAAATGGATTCAAATGACTCTAATAATATATGAATTCAATTTTATAAATTAAAGATTTCTCATTTCATTTCATGGATTAGTTAATTGCACGTATATAATAATATTTGGGGGGGGGGGGGGGGGGGGGGGGGGGGGATTCATAAAATTTTTCCTCATCCTTTAAAATTTTTGTAATCTCCATTTGGCAATCATTTTCCAACCTGCCTAACCTTTGAGAGTCATACTATGTTCTTTGATTTTGGATTCGCTCCAATCTTTTAGCAGCCTCATTTTTTTCCTCTGGATATTTCCAAAAACTTCTTTATTCCACTGTCTAACAGTCGGTATAAAGCGTTGAAGCATGTAAGGAATATCAAAATAATTGCTCCACGTTGACCAAATAAGCTGTTTGAAATCAGGATGTTCTTGCCATGCAGCCATAAACTCGAAGGGTCTAACAGGCAGATCAGCTTTGATATTGAACAAGTCAAGCAAAACAGGGTTATGATCTGACTGTAATCTAGGCAGGTTTGTTACTTTTAACATCATTAAATTCCATCCTCCAAGCTAAATTGGCAGCCACCCTATCCAATTTTTTAAAAATTATATCCAAGTGACCCCATTTAGTGGAAACCCAGTGCATCCAAGATCAAATACGTTACATTCATCAAGAACTGAACTGAATAGAGCACACTTCTGATATTTGGTGGATTGCCTCATTTCTTCTCATACATCCTTGCAATTTCAATGAGATCACCCCCATAATCCAAGGCTCCGAACAGGAATTACCAATGTCTTTTAGGTCACTCCATAGTTGTTTTCTCTCAGCTTCTCGAGGACTTGCATAAACAGTAGTGCATAAGAATTGGGAGTGGCCTTGAACCTTGAGCTTCCACAACACAGCATCCATCAAAACCAATAAATTTCATCATTTTCTGACAGGTTAAACTCTGAGTTCTTGGTTCAAGTAGAAACACTAAACCAATATTATATTTTCTGATTTTCAACTTAAGAGCATGCCACAAATTCTTGTTGGCAGCTCCTCTTACATTCCAAAAAAGCAAAGACATTAAAAACTAGTCTAAAAGTTTGTAGGTTTCAGGCATACCTGCTTCTCCTGAATGTCTGGTTTATTCCCCAATTATGGCCAATCCATGGAACTACTCCTTCTATTATCATCTAACTTCTTGTTAATTAAAGTTAAACCATCCGGAGGTCTTGGAGCATGTTGCTTATACTGATATAGAGATTGTTGCCCCTGATGCAAAGACTTTCTCCTCATCAAGGCTAAACTTGTACTTTGGATTGAAGAGAACTCTTCGTGTGTGTTTTCACATTTCCTTTGATTTTGGAGCATAAAAAGTTTCTAATTAATTTTATATAAAGATTTTGGACACCAGCAACAAATTTATTTGTTTTGTCAATGTAAAAATCAAAAAATTCCTTTTCAAAATAGTTCTTATGGTTATTTTACCTTTGACCTCTGTCGCAAAAATTATCCAATTCTATGTATGTCATGAATTAAAAGGTGCTTATAGAATAAAAACTTACTTGATCACTAACGAAAATGGAAGCTTATAAGAAGTAAAATAAATAAGCAGAAAAATAACAACAACAAAAAAGTTTGGTAAAAGGGATTGAAATTAATTTTTTTTAAATTAATGTGCTATCAAAACCATTTTTGCAACAATTCTCCATATATAGATCAAGTGTGTAAACCCATCTAACATCTAATTATAATACAACAAACACCTTTATGAAGGTTTAACCATTTCAATTCATAACTCTGTTTTTTTTTTTTTGGTAAATAAAACTCTTTGTTTTTTAGTTACTGGATTGAAATTTCATGTTATATTTTTTATTCCAAATAAACAACCACTTAAATCTCATAATGACATTCACCAAACACTCATAAGCTTATAAGTAACTATGATCAGTATCTTAATAATCCACAACAATCTTCTTATCTAGTAAATTGTATCAAAAAAAGGAAGGACACATAACTAAATCATCAAAAGCAGTTTGTTGCTAGTCACCAAGATCTTTATAACAAATTAATTAGCCACTTTTTATGCAGGTAAAATTGGCAAGTTGGTTCAATTACTAATTGTGTTAAAGCTGAACTTGGATGGAAAAAAAATCATAGGGGGGTAATCGAAAAAAAAAAAAACACAGGGAAATAAGTGATAAAAGAGTAAATTATAAAAGGTTTTTTTTTTTTTTTTACTTTTCCCTAATATTTAATTTGACATACAAAAGATTGATTTCATCTTATATATAGCATATCGACTCAAATCAAGATTTTCTAATTTTAAATTTTATAATTATGTTTTTCTTTTCTTTTTTTATCTTTTATTCATTCTATTTTTAATAACTTCTATTTTTTTTCTTTAATTTGTAGCTTACTTATTACTAGTTACTAGGTTGCTTTACTGCTTCTACATTTTTCAGCCTATTGAGATGTCGAAAAATGCTTAAAGAAGGGGTTTCAATTTTCAAGAGGAAGAAAAGGAACTCTACTAGTGCTCATTGATTCAAATGTTAAAATTAAATGTTATTCCTTTGTTTATCAAAAAAAAAAAATTTGTTATTCCTTTGAATTCATTGACTAGTTGATTAATAATATTTTGTTTGAAATATAACGGATTTATTGCATCCTAATAATATATGAATTCAAGTCAAAATTCTCAAATTTTAAAATACAAAATATTCACACTATATATGTATTCTCTAGTATTTTTCATTCATTCAAATTAGATTTTTTCGAGTACGATTTCATTTTTCTGATTTTGGTTCAGTTCATATTTTTGGTTTAAGAATTTTACCCTTTTATTTCACTTTAATTTCTTTGAATGACCTTTTTTCTATATATTTTTGTGGTATTTTACCGTAC
This sequence comes from Gastrolobium villosum, assembly GCA_032173675.1. Lineage (NCBI taxonomy): Eukaryota > Viridiplantae > Streptophyta > Magnoliopsida > Fabales > Fabaceae > Gastrolobium > Gastrolobium villosum. The sequence continues at coordinate 7,320 of JAVKPL010009951.1, forward strand.
CCACAAACTATCCATTTGGCGAAAGTTGTCTATTACTCTTAATCTGTGCATAGTTATTTGCTTAACTCAGGGATATCTAACCCATAGATACCTTAGAGATGGTACCTAAATCCAAGAGTAACATACTAACATATTGAGTTAGACATCTCTATCTTGAGCAATGGTGTTAAAATCGAGATCTTAAGCAAAATTGGAAGGAGATTAAAAAATCATAAAACTCAAAATCGTAATGTAAAAAAATCGTAAAAACGAAAAAGCGTTTGGAATATTAATAAAATCATTTTGATAAAAAAAATCGTAAAAACGTAGAATCGTAGTGATAAATCGAGATTTTAACAACAACGAGGATATAACACAAATTATTTTAAGTTAGTAAATTTTAGATAAATTAAATTGTAGAAGACAAAATTATCCATCTACATTACGGATTGGAAAGAAGAAATATTAAAAAATTACAAAGAAGTTTTACATAATTATTTTTAAAAGATTTGAATTTAAATTTTAAAGTAATTTTTTATACAATAATAACATTGAGATTTAAATCTATAACTTCATACAAGTTATTTAAATTTCTTATCATAATAGTCCATTCCTTAAAACTTATAACAAAGAATTTAAAAATCACGTACCACAACTACCAAAAAAATAAATAAAAAATCACGTACGTCACTCTTTAACAAAAAAGAATATATTAAGATTTAACTCTATACTTATGAATTGTAATTTATTATACAAGAATGAATAAGTGAAGCCTTTAAAAAAAATGTGCTTTTTATTCACAATTTAATAGCCGAAATATTTTTGGAATCCAATACACTTCGATGATTTATTTTGCAACTTGATAGTTGATGAATTAATAGAAAATAACATGACTATTTTGTCGAAAATTAAATGATTGTTGATTATTTCCAAAAAAAAAAAATGATTGTTGATTTTCTTTTTATCATTTTACTTTATTATTTAATCTTATCATTCCAAAATTTATATTTTAATCAAAATATTAATTAAAAACCATAAAAATAATACTTATGTTATGTATATATATAGGTTCGCTTTTTCTACGGTTATTGTAGATAATTTATCTACATTGAGCCCAAAACGACGTCGTTTTGATGTGGAGATCAAGATATTTTTGTAATTATAATTTGTTTCAGGATAGTCTTTTTTATTATATTTTTTTTAATTTTTCAACCCAAAATGATGTCATTTTGGAAGCGAATGTAGATAACTTATCTACAATTCACTGTAGAAACATAAAAGCTATATATATATATATATATATATATATATATGGGAAAAGTGTTTATTCTTTTAAATGACACAACTTACATTCTTTCACTCTCACAAAGAGGTGGGACCCACACCTTTATTTTTTGTCAACTCTCTCTCCTTCTTTATCTATCTCTTTCTCTCTTTTTAAATGACACAACCTTACATCCTTTAAAATGACACACACTTTACCCTATATATATATATATATATATATATATATATATATATATATATATATATATATATATATATAGGAGAATGTTATATTTATAAACTTTTTGTTTACAAACTCTTACAAATTACACTAAGTATGACCGGTCATACTTCAATCGATAGTGTATGACCGGTCATACTGAATATAATTTGTAATAAAAAATTGTAAACGGATATATATATATATATATATATATATATATATAAAGGGAAAAACATCTATCCTTTTAAAGTATATAAGCTTATATCCTTTTAGATCCTAACTGTTGATTTCCGTCCATCAACGGTTATAATTTATTGAATTAAAATTATTAATTAATTAATAATAAATTTGTCCCATTAAGCTTAACCCAATAGATTATAACTGTTGATGGACGAAAATCAATGGTTATGATCTAAAAGAATATAAACTTATATCTTTTAAAATGATAAATATTATTCCCATATATAAAACTAAAATCTTTTGTCAATTTTTTTCTACTTGAAAAATTGTTAAATTGTTTTTTAACTTAAAAATCTCTACCAACTAACTGATCGAACTATTTTAGATTATTTTTCATTCAAAACTGAAATACTGATATAAAATATATATTTCATATGTGGATGATCTTTACTCTCTCAAATACCTCATGGTGTTTGGATGATCCTTTGGTTGCTCATGACTTTTGATATACTATTTAACCGCCACGTTAATAATGTATTCAAGTTTTTAACAAAAATAAAATAAAATAATGTATTCAAGTGTACTCACACCTTCATCATGTTTAAAGACCTATATATAAGGACATGACTCTCGTAAGAATTCCGATGATCAATGGACACCTTCATACTTTTTCTCTCATTTCTTTTCATTTATTTTTCTTTATTTTATAACAAAAACTATATTTCACCAAAAATATAAAATTCCCAATATTTCTCTTCCCCGAAATCCTAATCTCATTATTTCTTTTAAGATCTTTTAAATCTCATCAAATTTTAATTTAATTTTTTGATTTTTGACTGTTCAAATTATTTTTTATCAAATAATTTAAAAATAATTTTTTGATTTTTGAATGTAATCTAGGCAGGTTTGTTACTTTTAGCCTCATTAAATACCATAATAAAACACTATTAAATTAGAATCTTACTTAACATTTATATTTTTCTCTCTTCTTGAGATTATGATCTAACGTATCAGAAAGTGGTAAATAAAGGTAGGAAAAAAATGATAGGTAGAATATCCTATCCCTTAGTTATTGGGATAGATTATTCTACCAACATTTTTTTCTGCCTACTATGTTAAATACTGTTAGATCATAATGTTAACTAATATTTATAGTTCTCTCTTCTTGATATTCTGATCTAATAGTATAGGATAGTGATAAACAAAAATAGACAGAAAAAATACTAGATAGAATATGCTATCCGTTTGTTATTATATGAAAAGGTCATACTTACATCAATTTATAAGCTTATCGCTCGTAACTGCTGCTTTATCAAAATCTAATTTAATTTGTAATCGGATAGTTATCAAGAGTATTCTAAATTTAGTTAATTTTGAAAGTGCCCAACAACAAATCCGAGAAATATTATTCTAGTTTCCGAGGAATATTATTCTAATTGCCTACTAAATTGGACTTTGCAGTTTATAGATAGGAGTAATATTATTGTAACTGCCTATCAACTTTGTAGTTTGTGAACACTGAAGGGTGAGTGAGTGAAGAAGAATCACAGTCAGAATCGCCATGTCTTCTTCGCCCAGTAAGCTCCACCCCACAGAAACTGCAATCTGTGCATCTGTGTTCCCGTTTATTGTAAATCAATAACTAATTAATAAATATGATCCCATAAATTATAACCGTTAGATTAACGGAAATCAACGGTTAAAATTTAGTAGTAAAAAATAATAAAAAAGTTAGATAGCAAGTATAACCTATCCTAATTTTATATGGTTAACAAACCCTTGTAAAGTTTGGAAAAGAAGATGACACTAGTTAATGTATTTTTAAAGAAGGGTAAAATTTGCATATTGATTATAAATTCTAACACTGTTAAGGAGGGATTTGGATGGAAAAAAAATATAGAAGGGTGAATGATTAAAAAAAAACACACAAGGGATAAGTGAGTTAAAGACAAACCACATGGGATATTTGAACTTTTTCCAAAAAAAAAAAAAAAAAAAAAAATACCAAATAGATTAAGATTTAACTACTTTGAAAAGGATGAATTTATTATACAAGAATGAATAAGTAATAACTTAAAAAAAATGCTTTTTTTCACAAATTAAATATTTAAATCCGAAATATTTTTGGAATCAATTACACTTTGATGAATTATTTTGCAACTTGATAGTTGATGACAAATAAAATGACTATTTAACTAAGGGGAATGTTATAGTTACAACTTTTTTTTTTTACAATCATATCTTATCACCGTTGATTTTTGCCAATCATCGATTATCATTTATTGTGAATTAATAATTAATTAATGAGTTTAATTTGTTAAAATGATAACCGTTGATTGTCGGAAATCAACAGTAATAAGATATGGTTGTAAGAGGTTATAAAAATAAAAAGGTTGTAACTATAACCTCCCTCTTTGACTAATACGAAAAAAGTTTAAAAAATTATTTTTTGTCGAAATTTTAATGATGGTTAATTTTTTTCATCATTTTACTATATTATTTAGTCTTATCATACCAAATTTCTATTTAAATGACAAAATTTTAATAAAAAAAATAAAAATAGCGCCTATGCAATAAGTTCTGTTGTTTTGGATGCACCAGTTTTTTGTATGACCTTCTGTTTATAATTATCTAGGTTGTATCGCGCGTAACAAATTAAAACTTTTTGAAAGATATCCGAATTTAAGAAGTGCAATTTAAAAATCTCTTCCAACTGAACTGATCGAATTAAAATACCAGATTTCATAAAATCCGCGATTCTTCTCTTCTCCGAAATCCTAACCTCATAATTTCTTTTTTTTTTTTACCTTTTTTTTGTGAAACCTCATAATTTTTTTAAAAATCTTTTAAATTTCATCAACTGTTTTTTATCCCAATCCATCTTAAATCCCCAACTATTTGGATACCAAATAAAAATTTAAGGATTTTAGTTTTTAGATAAAAAGAAACAAATAGAACGATATGATTGTCGTCTATGTTGCATTCAGGTTGACACGGGATACCTGACAATCTCACACGTTAGTTCTAAAAAAAATGTTAGATTTCGATACATTAAGACATATTTTGATATTAAATAATATTTTTAATATATAAAATATAACTTATATTTAATATGTATAATAGTCCATAACAAGTCATATAATCAATTAAATATTTAAATTTTATAACATAAATATAAATAAAAAATTATGCCTTGTTAATTTTTCATGTCAAATTGCGTGGCAAAAAATATTTGATTTATTATAAAAAAATATTTGACTTATTTTAAGTTAAAAAGATAAAATAAAATAAAATTTGGATTTGTAAGAAAGTTGACCGCATGTCGGAACGTTGACCACGTCTCATAAAACATTGAACGCATGTCCATGTGTGACACATACTTTTTTTTTTTTTTTTTGAAAAAAAAAGGTGATGTTCGAGCTTCATAGTAATTAAAATAATTAATGGCCTATATTCGAGTAATAGCTTTTTTATACAAATAGAAATTGAACACATAACCTAATACATCCTATCCAAATCACTCACCACTATACCAATCCTAAGGGCCTGTTTGGTGTTATGTATAAGACATAATAGTATAAGCTTATACTATACGTTATGACATTTCAGTTGTTTGGTGTGACCATTCTATAGTATAAGCTTATACAGTAGGACTCCTTTATACATCAAAATGATGTATAACTTCATCCGGCGTAGGAGTGGTGGATTAGGCCTGATAAGGGGTTGATGTATTAATATTGCTTACAAGTACAATTCCCAAGAACTAATATATCATTTCAATATTTATAAATTAATTTTTTTAGTATATTAATTTTTAAAATATTAGAGGATATTATCTTATACAGTATCATACCAAACACTGGATGGTATTATAATTTAATCAGCTCTTATACAATCATGTCTTATACTATCAAGTCTTATCCTATACTATGCATCAAACATGTCTAATTGCTTGAGTAACACCCTTTGTTGTTGGGATATGTTATTTTACCTACCTGCCTACCTTTGTCTACCATACTAAAATACCCTTAGATTAGAATCCGACCTAACATTTATATTTCTCTCTCTTCTTGAGATTATGATCTAATGGTATCAGAAAGTGGTAGACAAAAGATAGGTAAAAAAATGATAGGTAGAATATTCTATCCCTTTGTTATTGGAATAGATTATTCTACCAACATCTTTTTTCTGCCTACTATGCTAAACACTATCTTAACTAATATTTATATTTCTCTCTTCTTCATATTCTGATCTAATAGTATTGGAGAGCCACATGATATGCTATCCATTTGTTATTATATGAAAAAGTCATACTTACATCAATTAAGCTTATCGCCTGCTGCTTTATCAAAATCTAATTTAATTTGTAATCGGATAGTTATCAACCGTAATCTAAATTTAGTTAATTTTAAAAGTGGCCAACAAAACTCCCGAGGAATATTATTCTAGTTTCCGAAGAATATTACTCTAGTTGCCTATTAAATTGGAGTTTGCAGTTTATAAATAGGAGTAATATTATTCTAACTGCCTATCAACTTTGTAGTTCGTCAACACTGAAGGGTGAGTGAGTGAGGAAGAATCACAGTCAGGATCACCATGTCTTCTTCGCCCAGTAAGCTCCACCCACAGAAACTGCAATCTGTGCATCTATGTTTCTCCGGAATTATGATTTTGTTCTTCAATGTGTTCTCTTTAAATTCCCAAGTTTCTCCTCTCTCTTTTTTTTTTCTTCATAATTTTTTTTGGTTACCATTTTATTTACTTTCTCCGTTAGCCTTCACCTTTATTATCATTATTATAATATTATGGACTTTTGTATCTGTTTCTTTTGGGTGGGAAGGTGGCATAAAACGAAGTTTTGGGTTCTTAATCAATCAATGGTTCATTGACTCATTGTCATTCATTTAGCTATTGAATGGATCATGGGAGTTGGGACCCAACAACTTCCTTTAATTTTGGGTATTCACTGACTACTCAAAAGGTTAAATGGTAGGGTATGTTGAATTGACTAATTACTTAAATTTTGGGAATTGACTAATTTGACTTTTTCAACTATAGATTTTTTTTTTTATATTTAAAATATAATAGTGTATGACTTGGGGATAAAAGTGATGTTCACTTTTATTGTTTAGTTTTAATTCATCAAACGACAAGTTAAGGAAGGTGTCAGCTGGTTTAAATTCTCATAAAAAAAATGTATTATGTGTATGTTTGTCGTTTAATCTGATTGGTTATTCCTGCATTTCCCCAATGGGAGGGAGGAAGAGAAGTTTGATTTACAAAGCAAACAGCTTTGGTATTCCTCTTAAAGTTTTCTTATGTATGAACCTTAAGCCCATGTCAAACTTCTAGTGTTATATAAATTTATGGATTACTCTTAAGGATTCTATATGATTAGCACTCATGATAACTTGTGCATGAAAGGACTTAAAATTGGTGGTAATGTTAACCTCATGTTTGATTTTCGTGCCTTAAAATGTTCCTCTTGTTGTTATGATTGTCTGATTTTCTGGGATGTAGCCTCTCATCAGTATCTATATATATATAAATGAGCTTTCAATCCTTAGGGTATTCGTGATTCTCATTATTTGGTTTAGTAATTCTAAAATTAACAGGTTTTGCACTTTTGGTATATCTATTGCTGGTTATTGGGTGTACTGCAAGGCCTTTGTTTCCACTCCCTAGCAAAGCTGATTTCAATAGTAGTCAGCTTCTACAAACTTTTCGCCCATATAACATTGCACATCGAGGGGCAAATGGCGAGTTTCCTGAAGAAACTGGTCCTGCATACATGGTGAATAAGCTCATACTTCTCTTTCGGAAATTTTACATTATTTTCAAATTTTATATATATATATATATATATATATATATATATATATATATATATCTGGATTGAAAATTGACCAAAATCTTGTAAACAAAAAAAATAGCATCAAAACTTTACCACACTTTTTGACTGTACAATGAATAGCTCAAAGCTTCTTTTTTTAGTTGTATTCTATTTTTTCAAACCTTCCTTTATTGCTATCAAATGCCAAAGAGGGAAGTCTTGGCAATAAAATCACTCTATGTGACCAAAAGGACACTCGAATATTGAAAATAATTTCTTTGAAAAAATACAAAGAGGGTAAGGGAATACTCTAGGCAGTCTTTCCCCTGCTTTCTGCAGAGAGACTGATTCGAACCCGCGACCTGACACACCACGGCAAGCAAGCTTACGGCTGAGCCAAGCCGGCCCTTCAATTGTATAGATATGATAATGAGTATCATTTTTATACTAAGGTTATTCTTGACTAAAAATGAAAATCTCTTGCAGAGAGCTATCGAAGAAGGTGCAGACTTCATTGAATCTGATATCTTATCTACCAAAGATGGTATTCTTATATGCCACCATGATGTTAACCTCGATGATACAACTGATATTGCAAAACATAAAGAGTTTTCAGATCGTAAAAGGACATATGAAGTCCAAGGGGTCAATATCACTGGCTTTTTTACTGGTATCATTCTTTGTTCAGCTTCCTTACAAATTTCCTACATAAACTCTCTTTAAGCATATGTTTTATTGCTGATGTTTTTACTTCCTATTACCTAAATGCTTAAGCATTAAGTGTATCTTGAATTCTTGTTCTCCATATGTCTTTTCACTCCCTTTTTGGCAACTAAAAAATTTTAGTTCTTTTTGAAGGAAACTAATTAGCTAAAATAGTTATACATTTGAAAGAATCTTATGTGTCAAGTTCTCAATTTGTACATGTGCAGTGGATTTCACATTAAAGGAATTGAGGACGTTGGGAGCGACTCAGAGGTTTAGCTTCAGGGATCAACAGTATAATGGTTAGTTCCTTCTTACAATTAGCAGCTTCTTCTTTAATTACATTTCATTTTCTCTTGTTTGTTTGGCTTGTTAATGCCTTGGTTTTGAACTATTCTGTCATCAAAGTTCACTTAAATGGTACTTCTAAAACCATGATAAAATGGAACTTTTATTCATGACAGTTTTAATAATATATTGATTTAAAGAATTGTGGAACTAATGCTCTTCTTCTTTTTTTCATGAATTTATGTGATTACTGCAGAAATTATTATTATTTTGGCACGTACAAAAGTAGCTAACTATAAGTCTATCTTTTAATTGGAATTTCTTTTAGGAAAATATCCAATAATCACTTTTGAAGAGTACATATCCATTGCTTTGGATGCACCCAGAGTTGTTGGAATATATCCTGAGATAAAGAATCCAGTATTTGTCAATCAGCACGTGAGTATTTCTCCCTGAAATGCAACGAATTACTAAATAACCATTGGCCTGATAGAAGAAAACTTGTAGCAACAATGATAAACAAATATAAGTTGCTCTAGAAGACAGAACTATACTTGGTATGCGGTGTCCTTCAGGGTTTTCGGGAAACTGAATTTTTCTAAATTTTAAATTTCCGGATATTATCATAAACTGAATGTAAAAATCATATTTTTGAAAATCGAGATTCCCGGACAAATTAAAATTTCTCCTGTACCAAACGCCCCATAAATTTATCTTTCGTCTAACATTAGTATATATTAGAATCCACCATTTTTATTTTACATTTGTGTCTAATGTTTTGTGCTGATGGCATCATCATGTACAATTAATGAAATAAAACCAACCATATTGTCTTAGATTTATGATAATGACTCAGATGATATCGTTGGAAGTTTCTAATGATGCACATTGCATTATGAACAAAATTATTTTTTATCAAACCTGTTAGAATGTTTCAGGAAAAAAATCCTACAAGTTCACGCTTAGCAAATTGGTCTTACTAGTTACCTTTTATCATCTCTTAGACAATTTCTTTTCTAGAATGTTTGAGCTTTCTGTTTAACTAAGTTGATACAATATTTCAACAGGTGAAATGGTCAGATGGTAAAAGATTTGAGGACAAGTTTGTGGAGATGCTTCAGAAATATGGATACAAGGGTCCATACATGTCAAAAGATTGGTTGAAACAACCTGCATTTGTTCAGTCATTTGATCCATCTTCACTTGTGTATATATCAAACCAAACAGACTTGCCTAAGCTTTTCTTAATTGATGATGTTACAATTCGAACAGAAGACACTAATCAGGTATGTTTTAATTTTACCCCTGGTGTAGCCTTCCTGAGGCTGCATAAGGATTATTGAATTTCTTTTGCTCTATGTAAATTTTTGGAAAGAAAAGGATCTTTCTTATGCTTACGAAAATAATGTTAGTGTTTTTGGAGTTTGGACCACAAAATCAAACTCTACAAAGGAAAAAAAAAATGTATACTTATCTATAATAGATTGGTCCAAAAAAATCACACTATGTAAGTACTAAGTACTATCTATTTTTATTTTTATTTTTGAGATATTCCAATCGGTTCATTGTTTCACGATTAGTCCGATTCGGGCAGGGTCCTGAGATTAAAACTTTAAATCTCTCCCAGAGAAAATACTGGGAGGATCAAATACATACTCTCATCCCTACCCGCTTAGTTTCTTGGCGCCTTGGCACAACAGTTGGTGTTGTCGCCATGTGATCCAGAGGTCACTAATTAGCTAGCCTCTTGTAAATACAAAGAAAGGCTTCCTATTATAGACCCACACAATAGGTCTAAACCTTTCTCTGAACCTTGTGCATAGCCAAAGATTTACAACACCAGATTACCCTTTTTTATATGTATTATTTAATTTATTTTAAAAGAAATACCATCTCCATTTGATGTTATGCAATGTTTTTTCCAATTATAATTTGACTAATCCAAAGGACTAACATAATTATTATGTGCAGTCATATGCGGAAATTACATCTGATAGATACTTTGACTACATAAAGCAATATGTGGTGGGAATTGGACCCTGGAAGGACACAGTAGTAACTGCTGTAGATAACTATTTGCAAACTCCTACTGATCTTATTTCCAGGGCTCATGCACATAATCTGCAGGTAACCCTTCTTCTCTAAACTTGTTTTCTATGTCTCCAAAATATATCAGTGTCTCCACATGAATTTTTTTTTTCCAATTGTTGGACTTTATTAAAGCTATAAGTTGGACTCAATGTTGTTGACGTAGAGTCTATGTAAAAACGGTAGGATGAGAAAAAACGTAAAATCGCAAAACGTAAACGAAATGTAAGAGTTTACTAACATATTAAAAATAAAATATATATCCAACATATATAAAACTAAAACCCACAAACATGTTTATTTTATAAGAATGTCAATTTTAATCTTTGTTTTAATTTATATAGAATAATTTTAATGTATTTATTATATAAGTTATTAAATTTAAGCTAATTAATGACTAAAAACATATATAAATATATATATATATATTTATTATTACGTGTTATATATATTTGAACTATGCAAGAAAAAATTCATATTACGTTTCGACACTACGTTTGAACCGTTTCGGCTCAAAATCCGTTTCAACTACCGTTTTGACTCGATTTTGGTCACAAAAACGTAGACACGTTTTTACGATTCGGCACTACGTTTTAACAACACTGGTTGGACTATCTCCTTAATACTTTCTTGGATAGACTGAAGAGCTAATAAATAACAACATGAATTGCTCTTATCAATGCAGGTGCACCCATATACATACCGAAATGAGAACCAGTTTTTGCACTTCAACTTTAATGGAGACCCATTTGCAGAGTATGATTACTGGATCAACAAGATGGGAGTTGATGGTTTGTTTACAGACTTCACTGGTACCCTTCATCAATATCAGGAATGGGCTTCCCCCAAACCTTGAATATGATGGTTATGATAGCACTGCATCAAAGTTGTTGCATGTAATTTCCTCCTATGGATCATAAGTTGAACACAACAGAGCAGTGTGTAGAGACAGTAGTAGTATTATATTTTGTTTTCATTTAGTAGTTTTAGGAGTTTTTCCTATTCTTAAGAACAAGGAGCATTTTTTTTCAAGTTAATGAATAGACTTTAGCATTACTCCCTGTGTTTTGATGGAAAATTAGGATTATTGAGTGCACATCTTCTGGGCACAATTGCCCAAAATATAAATAAGTAAACACGGGTCTATTTTTGTCATTATTTCTACAAGAAATTTCATTTTATTTTTTTTGGAGTTACTCTGCCCTAATTAGGCGAGTTGACTCCCCCAGTATGGCTTTAGCTCTTCGAGTTGGCTACGAGACTAATTCGAAATATGGGACAGATAAATATTTAAGCCGATCCCAAAGATGGCATGTGATGATCGAACCGAAGCCATTTTCTTTAAAGAAATTTCAGTTTTGGATGCTAAGAAACTCAACCACTGCTTTTAAACAGAAGGCTTCTTGATGATTAATCCATATAAACTCTGAAACTTCTGGGGGAATGGGACCTTCAATGTCACCAGCATCTTTTCAATAACTAATCAAACTGAAACAAAAGTTTGGAATAACTCATTGTATGTGTTGGTTGTTTGTTGTTACTCAATGCTTGCTTGTATAATAATACCAATATCCTGAATGCAACTTTTTTTCTAGTAGAGACTATGGTAGTCTAAAGGACATAGTAAAATATGAAGGGTTAGGATCATTTTACACCAGTGTAAGTTACACTCTTAATCTTGTCCATTAATCCCACTTATATCTAAGGGCTCAAATTTTTTAGTAATGTGAGCCATTAGATACAAGTGGATCAATGATCAAGATTGAGTGTAAGACTTCTAACTCTTACGCATAAGAATATCCTACCCCAAATATGAATCATTAACTTTGATTTTCATGTAATTTAGTAGTAATAAATTGACTTCGATGTAAATACACAATAGGAGGAGAGGATAAATAGAAAATCAAAGACAAATCATAAGATGTGTGAGTGTAAGCTTTTTTTTTTCTTCTATAAGACAATTTTCTTGATTAGTTCTTTGTTTTTGGTATGATCCAATTCGAAGGAAAATTTACCCCTCAAGTAAAAGCATAAATTTTCAAATATTCAATATATATTCCAATTTTTAAAATAAATATATCACTCTCTATAGATTGTCTGAGTTTGTTATATTAAAATTAGCTGTGAAAATTTCAAGAATGAGTTTTTCATCCTCAAAACACCGAACTTTCCCTTGATGAGTGAGAAGCTATTCCAATAGTTTTATGGTTCAATTGATTTACTAAAACTCTTTTTCACTGACATTTCTAAATGGGTGTCTTCTCATTCACTTATCACTGGGTGGATATGCTAATGAAAGATTTTTTGTACATGACTAATCTCGTGAAAACATGCCATAGGACAATGAAATAAATTAGAGTAACTAAACCACTTGTATTACCCAAGAGTTGTTGATCAAGAGACGAACTAGCTAGACCCGAGAATTTCACCTTCTCGTGTATTAGTCAGGGATCATGTATTTTTACACACAGAAGTAGTTAACAGCCAGAACTCGCCCTTTAAACGCAAAAGATTTTGTGCTACTATCTGAATGGTGAAGATGGTCATGAGAATATTAGAAAGCACATGGAAGCGTGTTGCCCGATCAGCAATTGTCAAATCCTCTTTACTCATTGGTTGATTGCTTATCGACTAATTGGATTGGGGACGGATCTTGAGATTAAGGCTCTGATTGATTATTGTTTTTAAAAACAATTTTTAGTTTTTAGAACAAAAAAACTCGTTTGATAAGGTCTGTTTTGTAAAAAAAAATTAAAAACTATAACTATTTTTTTTTTTAGAATCAAATTTAGATAATATGCCTGAGTTGTTTTTATTTTCTGTTTTTATTTTTAACTTTCAAAATAAAAAAAAAACACAGAAAACAACTGTTTCCATAATTATTCTACAAAATATTTTTAAGAATAAAAAAACTAAAACACAATCAAACAGACCTTAAGACTTTAAACTCCTCCTAAAATGGTTTATTTAATTACTAAAAGTATGATATAAAATTATTCATATGTTTTTCACATAATTATTTATATATCTTCACCTATAACGCTTTGTTTAATTAAAGCAGGAAATAGAATTGGTCAGTAACTTGAAGGTGAGAGAACACATAGATAGCTTGAATAAGCAATAGCTTAAACAAGTATGTTTACTACAAAGTATACAAAACAGCAGTTTCATCCTACTTAGTAGGAGGAGCATATCCATGGATCAAGCATGCAATTGGACCTTATTAAAAGTTAAATTTTTAAATCTAAATATTGCACCACGCATATGCTATATAGGGACAGCTATCAATTTGACACGATGTGGAAAATAAATAACAATATGCCACAACTCCCAAATTATTTTCTGAAATTTACTAGTAAATCTTGTTTTTGGGTCTAGTGGCACACATTTACCATATGACAGACAAGTTATAGGAACTAGCCCTGACTGGGCTCACTTTCACATGACAAAATATCTATGATGTTGGAGACTAGTGTCTCTCACTTAGCCAATGAAATTCACGTCCTTGTGTCATCCGACAAAATGTGTCCCCTTAAGCCAGTTGGGTTGATTTCAGCTATATATTATAGGAAAAAGTGTATATCATTCTAATGGACATAAAGTTGTATCATTTTAAGTGAAAGAAAAAGATAAATCATGTGGATGAGAGAATTGATAAAAAAATTAAATGAAGGTGTGGGTCCCACCTATTTTTGTGAGAGTGAAATAACATAAGTTGTGTCATTTAAAATTTTTCCTATATTATAAGGGAAAAGTATTTCTCCACTAAAACTACAGATAAAGTTATTTCCAGTGAACTCAAAACGACGTCGTTTTGTTGTTATAAGATCCAAAGATTATAATAATAAAGACTAATATAACCCTACAATATATTAGAATTATAAAAATACCTTGATTTTCGTTTCAAAAAGACGTCTCTGGGTTTATCAGAGATAACTTATCTCCATTTACTAGAGAAATACTTTACCCATATTATAAGCTATAATTGATATAGAAAATAGCTGAAAAATATATTTTTTCTAGGAAAGAATATGGATTGGATCTAAAATGTGGAGTGAATCAATGTCCAAAAAAAAAAAAAAAATTTGTTTGAATTACTTTATGAATTTTTAGTATAAAAAGCAACAAATTCTTAGTATGCAGGTGATGTATCATAATAAGGCTATAACAATGCTGATGTGGAGAGCAAAAGAAAAAAAGTGGAAACCACTTGATGAAGCCTTGGGGGGGGGGGGGGGGGGGGGGGTTATGCTCCCTCTCAAATATTTTTTCTATGCTCCCTCTCAAATATTTTTTCTATTTTACCCCTTCTTTTTTACCTATTTTCCTATTTTACCCCTCCTATTTAATTAAGGGAGTATGTGGTCCAAGACCACACAATTAACGCTCCTTGAGGAGATGTTTGGTAGAGGAGTTTTATATTTTTGCCTTGAAAAGTTCATTTAGATTTCCTAGTTGACCATGTTTGATATGAGTTTCTAAATAATTTGCATAACATTCTCATTTGCATAGGCATCTAATTTTATGTGTAAAATTGGAACAAAAACACTATCTAGGAATACCACATAGAATGTGATATTTTTGGATTACTAGCAAAATGCAAAAAGAAGCCCACCCTTAAACCAATTTTTCCGATAATATCTTGACCTACCGAGCAATTTTTTTTTTTTTTAACTTTCCTGTAAAACTTACTTTCCCACCATATTCCCATTAATTGTATTTCCATGGTAAATTTTTTTTTTCTCCTTTACCACTACCAAACGCAGCATAAAAAGACTCTGATGCTATAACAAGGCTTGGCGCGAGAATTTATATAGCTTTTTTTGTCATTTTTACATTTGACATTTACTCTTTAGAAATTCTCAGTAGCTATAGAAAGAGAGACATTGTTACTTTTGAGCTTTCAGTTTATAATTTGGACTTTTTCTCTTTACGTTCTTCTTCATATTTTTCTTCGTATTTTGTGCTATCTTCCATTTCGGAAGCTTGAAGCAACAACTAGAGAAGTTTGGATTTTAGATCAAGAGCTGTTAGGCGCAAGTCTCGGTGCTTCTTCAAATTCAGCTCCTCTTCATCTCTTCTTCATTTAGATTTTACTTTGCAGTTTGTTGATATTGAACATATTCGTGCACGGTTGAATTTTCTGAAATATTATCGAAGGTCTCAATTCGTTTGTGAATTTGTATTCTGAATCCATGGAGAACTAAATTTCTGAACCAAGATCAAAATGAACTAATAAATACCTTATAGTTTAATGTGAATCTCATTAAGAACCTTTGTCAATTTGTTCAAGGAATTCTTAATGAACATTTCTCTTCATCTCTGGTCAATTTGAATGAGGATAATTAGGATTGAATGTTGGAAAACATCTTTTGTAGATACCTTGAACACTATGTTGGCTAGATTAGGAATAATCAATCACATAAAAATTAGATCTAGGTCATTAAAGACGTTTGAGAGTGGATGACATTAGGAATAATGTGTTTCATGATTAAATGAACGTTCTATCACTGAAAAGTATAGAACCACTGTAGCGGACTAATTAGTTGATAAAGGTGTTGTAGCGGATTCTAGAAATTTAGTGAAAAATAAGGTATTTGGAAGTAATCCAGAGTAAAACATTTTCTCTGTAAGCCAGTAGTTTAACTTCTGTGTCATATTAGATTTTACTTAGATTAATTGCTTTTTTTTATCTTAGTTCATGATACTTCAATTGATTCTTGGAAAGTTTATTAGGGGGCGTTTGGTATGGAAATTTTTTTAGAATAGTAGGGAAATGTAATAGATAGAGAAATGATTGGAAAGATGGATAAAGTGAAATAGGTAGAAAAATGTTAAAAAAAAAGTTGTTTGGTGGGGGAAAACTTTACGGGAAAAATTAGGTAGCTTTATGAAATCAACAGTGCGTTAAAAGCGAGATAACCGGTTTTCCGAAAATCTCATCTTCAAATTGGGTTTTTGAACAGTGAGGATATATATGTTTCTCATAAATCCATACTTCCTAGATAGATGGATTTTTGGAGAAAATAGGTTGAAACAAACATGTTGTTTCTAAAAGCCATACGTGAGAAAGATAGATATCCTCCAAAAACCATCCCAACCAAACAACACCTTAAATACATTGCCATATAAATTCTCACTCTCACACATTGTATTACTTGTTGATCGTGTATACTTTCACGCGTAGTAATTCTCTGTCTTATTATTCATAATCTTATATTGGAGATTTACAAATAATAGGCGTGAGAGAATGAGAAAATAATTTTTTAAGTGTAACATTTTGACTTTTCTTAATGCTGACATTTTGATTGTTGTCCCGTTACATAGGGCCTTGCATGCCCCAAATCACAAATCTTCATTTTGTTTAAGAGTTTTATTAACCTCATGTTAAGAGGAGATAGTTATCTCATGTCATAAAGATAAATTTGTGGGCTCCACCACTTAAAAAAATAAAAGAAAAAGGTGACACAGTTATCAAAGGGAGTGTAGGAGATAAAACTTATCTCATGTAAAATGAGAATATTTTTACATTTGTTTAAAGTGTGTACACAACTTTGGTCCCAACATAATTAGACAATATCGCCATTGGTTTGTTTTGAAGGTAAGATGAAATTCTCAATTCTTCAATTTCTGTATCTGTGGGCCATGTCTATCACAACAAAACGTTACTGAAACAGCATTGCAAGATGTTTAGCCGTTACTTGATCTATTTGTTGAAGATTGTTTCTTCTGGCATTTGATCTAGAAAACATAAAAAAGAATAGATTATGAATAAATAAATCAAAAACTAAATATTATGATAACAAATGGAAAATGTCTACGCAACCATATGCTACATAACATTAAAAAAAAAAAAAAATACCAAATCCCTCTATAATCAGTTGCCCCTATTATTAATTACTTATATCTCCTGCAGTTTTTTTTTTTTTTCATGGGATAAAATATGCATATTAGTAAAAAATTTAACAACGTTAAGGGTTATGGAAAAAATTACAGAAAATGTAAGTGACAGAGAAAACATACGAGGGGTTTGGTGATTCTGGCCTAAACATTAAAGATATTTTTGAACTTTTCCAGAAAAAAAGATTGATGTATAAAATTGACAAAACAACACCGTTTTAGCATAAATGATTGAGTTGCATATGTAATGTCTTCTTTTAAAATTAAAAAAAAAATTAGAGTATACTTAAATAGGTGGAGGGATGAAGAAAATTAAGAGTTTCAAATTTCAGGAATTAAATTAATATATGAAGAACTAAATTAATAAATAACATTTTTAAGAAACAAAATAATATTTCACCCTGAAATTAATATGGGGGGAGGGGAATAAGATACACATATTATTAATCGGCTCGCAAACAAAATTTATCACTTTTTATATATTGTTAATCATAGACACATTAATCATTTATTCAACTAATTTAACCCACTTATCAATCTAGATTTGTTTTCTTAAATATACTATACATGTTGAAAAAATATTGACTGAAAAAGGAAGAAAATATATTATTGAATTGTGTATTACAACTGTACAAGAATTCTCTATTTAAAAAGACTAAATGATCTAATGGGTTAAGTCTAACGAAGTTTCTAGAATAAAAAGTAAATAAATAACTAATTATAATTATTTACGACATTTCCCCTCAAGCTGAGGAATAGATATTTATCATTCTCAACTTGCTAGTAAGCTTTTGAAACTTTTCCATCGGAAGTCCCTTCGTTAAAATATCAGTTAATTGAAGTCCAGAACGAATGTATGGAGTGATGATCAACCCGCTATCAAGCTTCTCTTTAATGAAATGGCGGTCGACCTCAATGTGCTTAGACCGATCATGTTGAAGTGGATTATGAGTTATACAAATGGCAGAATTATTATTACAAAGCGGCTTCAAAGTCATTCACATCTTGTTTTGAGATCGTTAAGTATAATTCTCAACCACAATAATTCACAAATGCCTTGAGTCATAGCTCAAAAATTCTGCCGCTACACTTGACCTAGCAACCACATCCTGCTTGTTACTCCTCCATGTCACTAGGTTACTGTAACGCCCCATTCTAGAACCGGTTAGTTATCACCAGATTATGGTATTAAGCCCAGTTACAATCATAATATTTAATTAAAATAAGCGGATAAATTTTTCTTTGAAAACTATACTTTTTTTTATAACAACTTTTTTTCTTTTTTGACATAAACTACTTCTTGTAATGTATAATCCTTATCCATGATTGTAACATCTATTTGATGCGAAATTATTCTATAATTTCTTAATGTCGTGTACCCAAGTGGATCCCATAAGCACACCAGGCATTTAATTTAAATTTGCAAAACTGCAACAGCTCGTTGACAAGCTCGCTCCAGCAAGCGAGGGTCAACGAGCTCCCCCTTCCTCGCTAAAACGAGGATGCGAGCGAACTAATTAAATTGGATACCGAGAGCAATTCCCCTATAGGGGCTTGCTCACTGGGCAGCTCGCTCTAGCAAGCGTGCCAGCGAGCAACCCTAGAACATGACATGTTCCCTCTGTTTTTAGGCTATCTCAAGGGGAATTGATCCCCACTTTTCTCAATCACATGGGTACCTAATGGACCATACATTAACATACATATTTATAACATAACATCTCTATCATTTTATTGAACTCTCATACATAAAATCTCTCTTTCTTACGCTTCAAGCCGACTTTTACAATATTACTTGCATTGCAAGAAATCTCTTATTTTTACTCTTTCTACATACATAATCAATCTTTACCAATGGTTCTAACCTTCCATTGACATATGTATCTATTTCTTTTGTATAATGTGTCTAAGGACTCATTATCCTCAATCTTTGACATACAAAATAAATGTGAATTTCAAAATTAACATAAGCATACATTTCATCCTTTTACAACATCTTGGTATATCCTAGTGCACTGATAGGTTTTGGGTCCCTATCCAAGAAGAACACTGAGAAAGGGCAAGAGAAAAATGAGAAGAGATGAGAGATGCGAAAAAGATAATTCTGTTTATTCATCAAAGATGCCTTTCACTTACAATTCCAACCCCTTTTATACACAAGGGTTTATTCACTTACTTATTACATCACGGTTGGTATTCTAACCAACACAACTAATTTCAACTACTTAACTAACTAATTGTCGTTTGGTATCTTAAAGGTACTTTTCTTGTTCTTTTTGGCCTTTCCACCTTTGTAGCCTCCTCTTGGTCTGCTCTTTCTACCACCTCTCGGTCTTTCTTCATATCAATACCCTCCTATTCATAAACAACCTTGTCCTCAAGGTTGAGATGAGGATACTGCTGGTGGAATTGTTCCCAATCCTCCCAAGTTAGTATTTCTTGAGGCATACCAGCCCATAAAACCTGAACTTGGTCACACTGATTGCCGGTTTCTGTCAACATTCTGCGCTGGAGTATTCGTTGTGGTTCCAAAATAGGATGGCCACCAGTAAACACCTCTGGCAGTGGAAATGGTGGAGTCATGGCATCTCCTTGGAATGGTTTTAACAGGGAAATATGAAAAATGTTATGCACCTTAGCTGTGGATGGAAGATCTAACTGATAAGCCACTTGACCAACACGCTTAATAATTGCAAAAGGGCCAAAGTATCTTCTGGAAAGTTTGTTGGACATCCTATTCGCCACTGAAGCGATATGGCTGAAGTCTCACCCAAACCAAGTCTCCCACCTTATAATTGATGTCTCTACGATGCTTGTTGGCCTGTTTCTGCATGTTCTGTTGAGCCTGTAACAAATTGTGTTTTAATGATAGTAAAACCTCTTGTCTAGTGCATAGTAGTTGATCAACTTCCTGTGATGAAGCTGAAGAAGGAAGGTAATCCAACATAGAAGGAGGGTCTCGACCATACACAACTTTGAAAGGAGACATGCCTGCAGCCATATGAAAGGCTGTGTTATAGCTAAACTCTGCCCAATGTAGGAAATTAAACCAATTTCACAGATAGTCAGCCACAAAGCACCTCAAGTATTGTTCGAGAGTCATGTTCACAACCTCCGATTGGCCATCGGATTGAGGATGATATGCAGTAGTTCTCTTCAATATTGTACCACTAAGTTTGAAGAGTTCTATCCAAAATTTACTTAAGAAAATTGGATCACGGTCAGAGATTAAAGATCGTGGAAAACCATGCAACTTGCAAATCATTTGAGAAAATAACACTGCCACTTTGGAAGCATTAAATCTGTTAGATAAGGCTCCAAAATGAGCATATTTCGACAGCTTATCTACTACCACCAAGACAGTTGTATAACCATTAGAATTGGGTAGACCAATAATAAAATCCATAGTCAAATCTTCCCAAATCTGGTCTGGTATTGGAATAGGTTGTATCAGTCCAGCAGGAGATTGGGTAGAATACTTAGATTGTTGACATATTAAGCATTGATTTACAAACCTCTTAACATCTGTATGTAATCCTGGCCAGATGAAGGTAGCTGTAGTCCTTGCAAGCGTTTTTTGGATACCATGATGACCCCCAATTGGAGTAGAGTGTGTCTCTTGGAGAATTTGCTGAACTGTAGGAGAATCAGGATCAAGTAGCAGCTTCCCTTTTTTAAGTAACAGACCATCTCTAACCTCCATATCGGGTTGTTGTTGTAAGGTGAGCTCCTGATAAAGCTGCAAAAAATAGCTGGACTCCTTATTCTCCTTTCGTAAGGTATCCAAGATGTCAAACTGCATAGTGGAGAGTGTATGCAAAGAAAAAATAGCAGGATGCCTAGATAGTGCATCTGCAACTTGATTATCTTTTCCTGGTTTGTATACTATAGAATATTGAAATCCCAGCAACTTAGCCAAATAGTATTGTTGTTCTGGTGTTTGTATCACCTGATCTAATAATGCTCGAAGGCTTTTTTGATCAGTTCGGATGATGAACTTCCTCCTTAGCAAGTATTGTCTCCATTTCTTGACAGCTTCGGTTATTGCATATAACTCTCTTACATAGGCCGATGATCTTTGCATTCTCAGGGACAACTTCTTACTAAAGTAAGAGATTGGTTGTTCTTTTTGGAGTAACACTGCCCCTACTCCCAAATCAGAAGCATCTGTTTCAATGATGAAGTCCTGATCAAAATTGGGAAGAAGCAAGAGTGGTGCTGAAATCATAGCTTGTTTGAGCTGTTAAAATGCTTCCTGGGCATGAGTGGACCATATAAAACAATCTTTCTTGAGCAAGTCAGTAAGGGGAGATGCAACTGCTGCATAGTTTCTCACAAATCTTCTATAATATCCAGTGAGCCCCAAAAATCCCCTTAGATGCTTGATATTCTTAGGAGTTGGCCAATCTGCCATTGCTTTAACCTTAGAACTATCCATGTGTACTCCTGATGCCGACACCATATGGCCAAGATATTCCACCGATTGCTGTGCAAAAGAGCATTTACTCTTTTTGACATAAAATTGACTATTCTTCAATGTGGTGAGTACTGATTTCAAATGGTGCCAATGCTCTTCCATGGTGCGGCTGTAAATCAATATGTCATCGAAGAACACAGCCACAAATTTTCGAAGGAATGGTTGTAGCAACAGATTCATTGTAGCTTGAAATGTAGAAGGAGCATTTGTGAGACCAAAAGGCATAACCAAGAATTCATAATGGCCTTGGTGTGTTCTAAATGCTGTTTTATATATATCAGGAGGATGAACCCTTATCTGATGATACCCTGCTCTCAGGTCCAGTTTTGAAAAAAAATTTGAGCCTCCCAATTCATCCATTAGTTCGTCTGCTGTGGGAATGGGAAATCGATCCCTAATGGTGATACTGTTTAAAGCTCTATAGTCTATACAAAATCTCCAAGATCCATCTTTCTTCTTGACCAGAAGGACAAGAGATGAGAAAGCACTAGTGTTGTGCCTAATGAAACCGGATTCAAGCATGCTAGTGACTTGTTTTTCAATTTCATTTTTTTGGAAATGTGGATACCTGTAAGGCTTGACATTGACTGGTCGTGCCTGTGGTTCCAAATGAATCTCATGATTGAATGCTCGATGGGGAGGCAAGTCTGTTGGCTCTTGGAATATGTCTTCAAAATCAACCAAAAGTTGTTGAATGTGAGGATGCACTATCTCTTTGGACTGAGTCTGTTGTGAATCAACTACTATAAGTTGATAGAGTAAAGCAATTTGGCCCAAATGGTGAATTTTTTTAAACTGATTTAAGGAAATAGGACTGCTATATTGCTCCCCTTGTAGTTTAATAGTCTCTTTTCCCACATGAACTCCATGGTTAAACATTGATAATCCACTGTGATTGGTCCTAGCAACTGTAGCCACTGTACACCTAGTACCATATCTACTCCTTGAATAGGTAGGACATGAAAGTCAACCAAAAAGATATGTTGCTGAATCTTAACAGGGACTGCTGCAAAAAATCCCTGACATTGTAGCACTTGACCATTACCTACCATGACATCAAACTGTCGATCTGTAGACATAGGTAGTTGTAAGGATGAGACCACTTGTGGTTGGAGGGAATTGTGTGTACTTCCACCATCAACCAAAATTAGCATTGCAGATTTTCCAACATGGCCATGGAATCGTAGAGTTTGTGGAGCTACAAAGCTCGATAAGGCATGAAAACTGATTTGAGGAGTATCAGATTGAAGTGATGAAAGTTCCTGTTCTTGGACACACGGCTCTTCTAGTGGACTCTCCTTAGGGATCAGAGAGTATTCATCATCAGGAACGACTAGAATGTGGACAGAAGCTTTGCACTTGTGGCCACGAAAATATTTTTCTCCACAAGTAAAACATAGATTCTTATCCCTTCGTTCTTGTATTTGGCTTTGGGTTAGGCGGTGGACAGTTTCTTTTGGTTGGCTAATGTTAATATTGTTGGAAACAGGTTGTTTTAAGGAATTGGTATTGCTGTGTTTAATGGTGTGGGCAATAATGGTGGATGAGGAGAATGAAGTTTGGGATAGGATTGCTTGTAAGCTAATTTCGATTCTTGGATTTTGGCTAAGGATATGGCATTGGTAAGGTTGGTAGGGCGAAAGGATGTCACTTCATGTCTAATATTGGGTTTCAACCCAGAAATGAAACAACTGAGTAAAAAAGATTTAGATAACCCATTTACCTTGTTTGATAATGTCTCAAACTGTTCCTGATATTCAATGACAGAGCCATGTTGTTTCAACTTTGCTAATTGCCCCTGGTAATCTTCCCACTCAAAAGGACCAAATCGGACCTGAAGCGATTGGAGAAACAATGGCCAAGAAGTGATCGTCGTATTTTTCTTAAGCCACTGGTACCAGGCGAGAGCCTTTCCTTCAAAATAGAATGGTGCAATGCGTAAGCGTTGTGCCTCATCCATGTCATAGAAATCGAAAAACTGATCCACTTTGAAAATCCAGTCTTGCGCATCGGTGGAACCATCAAATCGAGGAACCTTGAGCCGAAGATTACGAGTAGCGTGGTTCTCCTGGACATTAACATGCTTGTGTTGTGCATCCGTCGTGGACGATGAAGAGCCCTTATCTTGATAACTGTCGAAGATAACATCCAATTTGCAAGTAAATTCTTGAAACTTGCGATTCATCTGTTCCTTCAGTGTGTCGATTTCTGCCTGAGTATGATCCAAACGATCATCCAAAGAACGTGCGCGTGTCTCTGGAGGCATGTTTCAGATGAAAGCACCAATTGATAGGTTTTGGGTCCCTATCCAAGAAGAACACTGAGAAAGGGGAAGATAAAAATGAGAAGAGATGAGAGATGCGAAAAAGATAATTCTGTTTATTCATCAAAGATGCCTTTCACTTACAATTCCAACCCCTTTTATACACAAGGGTTCATTGACTTACTTATTACATCACGGTTGGTATTCTAACCAACACAAATAATTTCAACTACTTAACTAACTAATTGTCGTTTGGTATCTTAAAGGTACTTTTCTTGTTCTTTTTGGCCTTTCCACCTTTGTAGCCTCCTCTTGGTCTGCTCTTTCTACCACCTCTCGGTCTTTCTTCATATCATGCACCATGACATAAGGCTCACAATCATTTCTCATTTTAATACAACATCATAAACATGATAATCTCAAGAGTGCAACATACATATTTATCTCTTCACATTATAAATTTCCACCGTAATGTCCATTACATATGTGGCAAGATTCAAAATATACAAATACTAGACAATGTCCAAAGCACATAATCCATATGGATGAGCTCTCTACTCAAATACAGCATAATGGATCATGCCAAATACACATTGCCATTACTTTAATCCTCCATATTACATGAAACTAGCAAGAATGCTCCAAAATACATAGAGTCATATGAATACATAAAAAGGGCTAAATCTCCATGCTATAAATATATGCCTCAAATTGATAACATTTATAAATCATGCATTTTGTGGTTGTTTTCCCACTGTTGAGCCTTCACTAACTGAGGTGGTACCTGAAATGAAATCTCCAACAGGGGTGAGATACGAATCTTAGTAAACCAAAGGCCTTGGATGGTCACTCCGCCCTACAGTTCACTTAATCTACAGGTATAACATAACACAATATTCTTACAAATCCTCATACATACATAGTATTCTCGTGAGTCTTATAACATATATATATATATATATATATATATATATATATATATATATGTATATATATATATATATATAGGAGGGAGATCATTTGACTCTAGAGTAAGACTTATAAGTCTTACTCCCAATCGTAGCTGTTGATTTCCGTCCATCCAACGGTTATAGTTTAGGAAGTTATATTTATTAATTAATTATTAATTACATTATAAAGGACAACCGTTGATTTTCGTCCATCAACGGCTGAGATGAGGAGTAAGACTTAAAAGTCTTACTCTGTAGTCAAAAGAACCCTCCCTTATATATATATATATATATATATATATATATATATATATATATATATATATATATATATCGTAAGCCAAGGAACCCATGGAGGTCATTTACCATACCCATTTTTGGTCCCTCTCTTGTGTGGTCCCTTCAAGAGATCCTATGTATCGTAGGTTGCTATCCTCATAGAGGTCATAAAACCATAGCCATGAAAAGGCCACACATATCGACTCATGGAGGTCATCTACCATACCCACTTGTGGAGGTCATTTTACCATGCTCAATTGTAAATGTCATTTACCATGCCCACGGAAGGTACCAATCACATATAAACATCTATTAGCCAGAGATCACATCATAACATAACATCATCATAAACATAACATAATCTCAATAATTCTATTTCACATTCATCTTTCGTACATATTCTGAATCATTGCATTGTGTGACTATACATGCTCTCTATTATGCCATGCTTCTACCATGCACAAACATACAAACCATTACACTGAAGGGACCTGGTGGAACACATAAGGGATTAACCCCAAGAACCAAAGTTTACCTCTATGGCGTCCTTGATCCAAGCTTTTTCCTTTAAAAGATTCATCCCACAATTCACTTCACAATTGCAACCTATTGCATAAAGTGAAAGGGTGATCAACATACATACATATTTATCATTTTACAACACACATATGCTAAGTTATTGGCTAGACAACATAATTTCTCTTAATTTCATACTTACCCACTTAGGGGAATTCTCTAAATTCTTCATCTTAGTCTTTAATGCTTCAAGTCTCTAATGGTCTCTCCACCATCACGGTGTCTACAAATCCATAACTACATAATCCACATCACTACCATAATCAATATATTATTTTCAACTTACAATCATCATAGGTTCCAAGATCATCTCTAGGTCATTTTTGCAAAATGACATAGCCACCAAATTTATGAATTTTTCTACTACATAATATTTTAAGCATTCTTTATCATAGATTCCATGATCAATACATCATCTATCTACATATTCCATCTAAATTTTGAAATTTACTCTTTATCGAACCCTAGGTATATGCAAATCCATGAAAGCCATAAATGCGAAAGGGAATCTTACCACAAATAAGTCTAGAGTGGTGTGAGGAAGGTTTTCCAAGCTTTCATAAGCCCAAACACTCTCAAAAGGCCAAAAACCTAGAATTTCTCCAAGCCAAATCTCCCACCAATGGCCATAAATTCGAAAATGGAGAGGATGAGAAAGATGAGGGTGATGTTCTAATGGGTTTTCATGTTTATACCATGTGCTCTTATTGCCTCTAACAATAATGGGTTCTCAAGCTCTATTCTTTCCCTTCCTATGGCTACAACCTTGATGGAGGAAAAACATAAATGGATTCTGTTTAATGAAATCTAGACCCCCTTGTTTTAATTATGTTTTCGTGTTGCTCGTTGGACCCCTCGCTCTAGCAAGCAAGGCCAGCGAGCCTTTTACTGAGCTCGTTAAACATCTCGCTCTAGCGAGCTGAACCAGCGAGCACTTAGCGCAGCTCGCTATAGCGAGAAAGAGCTGTGAGCATGACCTGTCAAATGCCTCTAATTTTTCTTTATTTTTCTTTTATCTAACCAATACTTAGCATGTCTTAGTGTGTGTTTTCTCACATAATTCTAATAAAATTATTTATAATAATTAATAACAAGTGTTGGGAAAATATCTGTATTTAACCCTAATTCTCTGCTCTGTAATTTATCTGACATTTCTTATTTCTAAATTCTTTAACAATTCATGAAAATTTATAATAATTCTGATTAATCTTAATAACTCTAATTATGGGGTTGAGGTATTATAGTTACCATAAAGAAGCATACAATAACCAATGGTAGTCAATATAAACTTCTAAAGAGAGATTGCTATTAAGCCGGAATAATAGTCCTTTACCAAGAGTGAGTTTAAGATACTGAAGAATTTTCTCCACTGCCTACATATATTTTTCTTAGGGATTATATATGCATGAACCAACTCACAATACTAACAGCACAAGCTATGTCTGGTCTAGTATGAGCCAGATATATTAGTCTCCCAACTAGCCACCAATGTTGTCCTTTATCAACTAGAGGACTTTCCTCTTCAAAACTCATCTTGAGATTTCTCTCAATAAGAGTACTAGAGGGTTTACACCCAAACGATGTCCTATAAGAGAGATAAGCACATATCTATACAGAGCAAGGAGAGACGAGCAAAACGACGGTGGCCTGAGGCAGAGACTCACTGTCACGCGCTAATGAGGTTGTCGGCGCGTGGGTGTTACGCCTAACGAGAAGGACGACGCATGAAAGCGCGTGGATGGTTGGTGGAGTTAGACTTTTCACAGCGGGGTCCTGGAAGTTGCGATCCTGTCTGTGGTTATTCGAAGCTCAAAAGGTCACCGGAATAGTACTTTTCGTTGACAAACAGTAGTGGTTTGGGCTATTTAGGGCTGATCTGTTTGTTTGTTGATTGGGAAATGTCCATAGACTGATAGATCTGAGAAAATGGAGTCAGACAGTAGTCCTCTCGGTCCAAAAGATCCCCAATTTTTTTTCCCGGTGGCGGCTTAGTGGCAGCGAGAGGCAAACAAATAGGGTTTTGTTCTAAAGGCAGCAATTGCAGAAGCAAAGCCCTCAAAATCGAGAGCTCTGACACCAACTTGAAAAGAGAAGGAAAATATATTATTGAATTGTATTATAGTTGTACAAGAGCTCTCTATTTAAAGAGACTAAATGACCTAATGGCTAAGCCCAAAGAAGATTCTAGAATGCAAAAATAAATAAATAACTAATTATAATTATTTACAACAGATCGAAAGGTATCAAATATATATATATATATATATATATATATATATATATACGATGGGATGAAATTTCGTTCCCATCTATGCCCATTTTGATGGCAAAATACCATATGTTCCCTCATCTGATGAGCAACTTGTTTATAACAAAAACACAGTGGGGAACGGATGATGACGTAATCCTTTGAAAAATATGGAAAAAGAGGAACAAATTGGGAACATTAAATACACTTACTCCACTAACTCAATCTCTCTGACCACTTTGCAGGAAACATTGAAAAGAAGTTTCCATAACGCATAAGGGGTACAGCAATCAAGCATGAAGAAACATGTACAACAGGAAATAAAGAGTTCTCATTGGCTAAGAGGAAAGCAAGGCATGGTGGACTGCAGAAGAAACAGCAAATCTCAAAAATAAGTGTCGCATCCAGCAACTTGCATCCCTCTGAGCACTGTTCACACCGAGTCGTTCATGCAGTCAAGAAAAAAACTCCAGGAAAATTACAAGCTTTGCCATTCACTCTTCTGCCTATAAATAGGAAGTTCCAGCACGAAGAAGGTCGTCGAATTCCTTAAGAAAATATCACTTAGTTTATTTTGTAGTTTTACATTTTCAGTTGTATAGTTTTAGCATTAGTTAAGTGACAACTACTTCTTCCCTATTTTGTATCACCCACTTGAGACTCATCACGAGCAACAACCATACTTCTCCATTTTTTACTTTATTGTAATCTAACTTGTTTCTGATTAAATATATGTGTTATTTCCCTTCTTCTTCACTCGTTATCTCTGAACTGAATCTCGGGTCTATGGGGTTTTAGTTTGGAATAATTATGTTTAAAGTATTAGCCATGTACTAAGCTATCTGTGGAACGAAAAAACAGTGAAGTTCTTAAATAACTATTTTCAAAACTCTTGTACTGAAGCTTTTGTATTTCTCCGGTTAAGTGTGCTATATTCATTACGTATCAATGGAAACTAAACGCATACTGAGAAAGAAACTTCCATAAGGAAGGAATTTCAGACAGCTTAACCAGAGTGGGAAGGCAATGTTGTGGAAACCAACACTGCTGGTTGCTGTTGCGATCTCGGCAAGTGCACCGATCGTTCCAAGTAATAAAGTGATGAGTAAGATCGTCTCCACAGGGATTGATACACAATTACTACTATAACCAGTCCTCTTAAGTTAGATGAATCGATTGGTGTTTCCACACTATGGTAACTCAAAATGTAAAGACTTGTTTTTAGGTTTTTCTGAAAAAGACTTAAAATAAATGAAGAAATATTTTTGTAGAAGAAGTGATGAAGAAGACTGTAGCCAGGGTACATTCACCAATTTTTCCCAATTTTACTTCGGATTGATTTATAATACCTAGCGAAATTAACAACTCAGACAAATTATCATCTTTTTAGAAATAATTAGTTAGATCCCAATCCCTTGGTGATCTAACCCTTTACTTCAGTTGGAACCCTAATCCCTTAGTAATTCCGCCTGAAAATAAGCATTATGTAGATAAATCCCACGACTGCAATCCATACAAGTCTATCCCTAGAACATGCATGGAGAGTCATCTTTATCTCCTTTCAGGATCAGTATTCCAATATCCCTACTGCGAATCCTGATCCCCAGAATATCATTCCCTATTAGGTTGATCAGATCTAACAGAAATAATATTAATACGCTCAAGATAAAGATGAAATATATTAAAATCAATACATATAATGATTCAATCCTTGTAACAATTGTTCACAAAGGGATCATGCCCCTGACTACAGAAATAGATCTAGCCAATCAACATCATGATCGCTGATCTGATTTCAACATGAACTGAAAAGAAAATAAAAGAAAAGTACAAGAACGGAATGACGAACACGAAGAAAGCCTTCCTCCTTCAGTCGGATCTGCTCCTCTAGGTTTTGTGGTCTATATCAGATGATTCTTCTTCAAAGGTTGAGTCTCTTTTTATAAGAGACTTTGACCTAATTTGCAACATTTGAATCTTCATATTTTCGCGCCTCCCACGCTCAGAGCGCCACTCCCGCGCTCAGAGCGTGGGATTTTCTGCCAAATTCTGCCCACCCGCGCTGATGGCGCGGATCTCGCGCTCTCAGCGCGGGACCTTCTGCCAAATTTCCTCCTTCCACGCTCAGAGCGCCATTTCCGCGCTGTGAGCGTGGGAACCTAGGTCTCTTTTGATATGTTTTTGCCTTCTTTTGTTTATCTTCCTTGATATTCAGACTTTGGAGTTTTTACTCTTTTTCTCTACCTTTCTTGCATTGGTTGAGTCATTTTCTTCCTCTTTTTGCCTTGTAATTTCCTATATGCTGATCGCATATCAAATAATTCCCAGATTTGAACTTTGCTGTCCCTAGCAATGTACAAGACTAAATCCAGGAAACAGATTAATCCAACATAACATTGTACAGCCAACAGATCATCATACTAAGTATGCTTGAATCAATGCGAAGAATTTTTTTTAATAATGCCTTCCATGAAAAGATTAGAATCTAATTTGCACATCTCTCACCCAGATAATCAAGTAATGCTCAATACTCAAGTGTTTGGGAAAATGACAATCACTCAAGCTATCACAGCAACAACATTATCATAAACTTGCTCATATTCTCAAGTTCCTAAAGATGAGGAACATTAATACATGCAAAATTGATCAAAAGGACATCACAGGTTGTACTTTGGCCAGGCTAAAGGGTAGGATTTTATGGATAGTAGCTCAAGTAACAATGAGATTGAAAATTGATATTTTTAACACATTCAACTCATTTGTTTTGCTCCACTAATGTTCCCACAGAATTTCGGGAATTTTAATTCCTTCAGCCATATTTTCTTTATATTCACCTTTTTCTTTTTCCTTTTTCTCCTTTCCTTTTAAAGGCACAATTCAGTCGCCTTTCTTTACATTGACCTCTGTGGAGCTTACCTCAATTTCTTTGTTTTATTTCCAAACATTAGGGATTCAATCTCATTTAAGGTAAGACAATAGGAATATGGCTAAGCAATCAACAGGAATTATGAACAAAAAGGCTCAGGCACAAAGGGGTTAGCACTGGAAAAATTCACATAGGTGGGTTATTTGGCCATGGCTACAGAATAAAATTCTGCCTTTATCATTTCAATCAATGCATGCATCTCAGAGAAACAAAGCAAGTTCTAGAATGCTATCACAGTGAGCTCTCTCAAAATAAATTAAGTGTTTGGGCACAAAAACTCACTAGCTATGACGTCAAACTAGATTTCCAAAATAATCATTTAGGCATTTATTAATCATTCAAGCTTAGAAATTCAGACATACTAGTTGACAGAAATTGCCTATACAATATCATGCTAGCAGATTATGCATCCAGAATTTAATCAAGCATAATTGAACCTGAGAATTTTTTCTTTTTCAATACAAGACTTCTTTTTCATGGTGTATGGTGTAGTTCCACCACATTCATCAACCTTGCAATCTTGCATTCAGCATGTATGCGATAATTCCCAGATTTAGAAAGTTGCTGTCCTCAGCAACAAACTAATCTAGATTATAGCGTAAGCTGCCAGATGGAGTACACACATAATTGTTAATATCCAAAGCAAAATACTCAAGAAAATATAAACCAATATAA
Organism: Gastrolobium villosum; assembly: GCA_032173675.1. NCBI lineage: Eukaryota > Viridiplantae > Streptophyta > Magnoliopsida > Fabales > Fabaceae > Gastrolobium > Gastrolobium villosum. The sequence goes on from JAVKPL010009951.1 coordinate 39,176, forward strand.
AGTGCCAGCAACCTTAACTTTGTTCAACCTTTTTTTTTTTTTTCAAAATGTAAAACTAAATTGTTTCAAGAAATTTAAACAAAATGCAGTAAATGGCACTGGAGGAATAAAGTCAGATGTCATCCATAAACTCATCAGCCTCAAAATCACTGAGGATGTCATCATCTGCAGTAGTGGAAGGCATAGATGGACCCGCTTGTGTACCAGGTGGAACTTGACCCATTAATCCAGCTGTGTCAATTCCCCTATCCAAGCACAGTCGCTCCAACATGCTCATCGTGTAGTTGTTCTGAACTAGTAACTGTTGGAGCAACTGAGAGTCAGTAGATGTAGATGGTGCTGATACTGGGGCAGGTGGTGGAACAACACCGCCAGATGCTTTCCATATTGCTTGCCTTCTGGACTCCTTCTGCATTTCATTATACTGATGCTGTGTTAGATCTGCTTTGGTCTTTACATCTCTGGGCTCATCATCTGGTATATCTACCCCTGCTTGTATGCAAAGCTGCTCAATGAGGGAGCAGTGAGCCAGACTAAAATCTAACCTGCCATGAGTAATGATGTGGGCTATTCTATGAGACAGAATAGCCCCAATATGGAGGTTGTAATCTCCCAGCATAGTATACTGCAATACTGCCCTTTCCACATTGACATCACTTAGATTAGTAGAAGCCATGATGGTGGAATTGATGAAGGAGTGCCAGAAAATTGCTTCTTCATTGAGATCTAGCTTATCCAATTTTTCTGGCACGGCTGGCTGGCCTTGTTTGGGCTTCCATGCAGAATGTGGTTGAGTGATGCCTTCCCGAACAGTGGTAGCCAAAGCCGGCATTTCTTCCCTATACAATCCGTCAACAGGCTGCATCCTGTTGAAGGTGTCTGTGAAAAAACAAGATTGGGTTGCTTCCCATGAGGTGTTCAGCAACCTCTCAATTTAGAAGGCTGTAAAAGATACTTCCTTCCCCCTGACCCAGCTTTTTCTTATTCTGTCCACTGTGTCCTTGTCAGCATTGGCACAGAATTCGCGCAATATGGTGCTGCAGCTTGCCCTTGGAAGTTGTATCAACTTGTTCCATTTCCTTCTTTGAATTGTCATGCTCACCAGACAGTCATCCGCCAGGAGACTGCTGATCCTTCGTTCCGGTATGATTTTCTTCCTTAAAAACCAGTTGTGGTACCGGCCTTGGGCTTCCGGAGTCAGAAACCGGTTACCATCAAAATCGACCAGAGCAGGGGCTCTTTGTCTTTTGGTGCCAGCTGCACCTGCGGGCTTTTTGCCGACCTTCTTTTGCTGCATTCAGAAAAGTTCCAATACAGATACCATACAAATATATACAGCATTAAAATCCACAATCAGAGACAATCAATGACAATTCCCAGATTTATCTCATGCATATGGTAGTATAACATTGTACTCAGCCCCATCATCCCATTATATTACATACCAGTAATAATAATGCAGACCAAAATAGCATTTAAATTGTGGATACCAATATGACAGTAAATACATGGTATGAATACGAAAATGGGATTGCAACAGTGGCATGTGTACAATCATATTGTAGAAAAAATACCTAGCATGCATTTCTATTACAGTCAAAATATGGGGACCAGCATCCATTCATCTCCTTTTTCATATGCATTTGGAA